>JANHQD010002511.1:0-73917 GCA_024721195.1 Marasmius sp. AFHP31
TTGGACAACGAACTCGAAGGTATACTCTATGTGATATATATCCGTCAGTCATATATTCTGACGACCCACCCGTACCAATAGATGCCAAATGGTACACCCGCACGGAAGTTCTCGCTATCCTCGGACACAAGACTGGCACGAAGTTGGATGCGAAAACGTTCTCTGAGAAGATGGAAGAGGAGGAACAGGAGCGGATTCTCAAGGAGCAACGGGAGGGGAAAGTTGCTTCAGCAACGCCTCAAACGATTCTGAAAGATGGAGAAACTACGATCACGGTCCCTCCAGATAGCGCGATGGCTGGCGTTTTGATTAGGGACTGGGCCGAGGGTAGGATCACCTTTGAGAAGGTTTGATCATCCGCACATACCCATTGACATCTGGACACGGAATTATTTTGTGATGTGTAGCAAGAATGTATCATCATCGAAGCCATTGCGCGCGCCATCCTGCCCTCCTCCGAGAGAAAGTGAACTTGAAAGTGAGCAATATTTATTTTAGAGAGCGAGGAGGGCATACATTCAAGAGGATCTAGAAGGGATTTAGGATGTAATACTGGACTCAAATAATGAGAGCACGGAACATGAAAACAAACTATGTTCAAAAACGGTGGGGAGAATCTGAAGGAGTCGTGCTGAACCCTTGGCGACTAGTTGACTAGTGAGTTGACTCATGACAATGTGTGCCCCTAACCCTACCCCGTTTCTGCGATCTTTTCTGAACCGCCCAGTGCTTAAATGTGAACGTTAAAACGTTAAACCTCGAGCTCGACACAAACCATATAGGCCTCGCGAGACAAATGCAAACCCCAACCAGAGCATTTGTTCTTTCGAATCCCTTTAGCCGCTGGGCAGAATCACGATTCACCATAAACGATAACAACATCCTCCAGAGTCCAGATCCATACCGTTTTGCTGCAGTTTGGTTGCAGCCAACAACATCATCACCGTCACGAAAAAGACGGATCAGAGGTGGCCATATGAAACCAATTAGAACAGCAGATGAATTGTCAATCAACGTCCACGAAGGATCTGCCGACTACCATCCATGATGATCTCACTCCCGTTCGCCAACCAGCAATCGCAAGTAACCGAACCCCCAAGTCGTGCGGCCCAGATGTCGAGCGATACTCGGGTCACTTTGGCATTGACGCTGTCGCTGTCCTCATCGTACGAATGGTCGAGTCTGAATAGCTGGTGAGGAAAGTGACGGTGTTAGCATGCTTGACGTATGGGGTTGCGACCCTCGTTGGCGATGCTGCATGGTCCCAGCTAGAAAAGGACCGGCTGACAGAATGCAGGAGGTTCGCGTCGGTAGCAGACCTATTCCTATCCGATGCGTCTTCCAATTGCGATCACTCCGCATGAGCTCATCCCAGCACTCCACTGTGGCGGTCGGACACCCAGAGTTGATATCACTTGCCTGAATCATCACTCACCCGTTCGTAGCGTTGCCAATGGCTCCGCTCGAGTCGCGACTCTGGCGCTCTGGAGTGGAACCGCTCCGGAAATCCCGCTCTGCCGAGCCAGTTGAACGGCTCCGCTCGGAGCTGACTCCGAGCTGCCAGAGTTGGCTCGAGCGGCGCGGAAATTTCCGAAAATTTTTTGTTCAGGATGCCGGCGCTGGACTCCTCAAGCTATAGCTACCTAATACCTTAGACCTCAAATAGAATGCTAGCGCATATTTGAGGGGTTTTTGAAGGTTTTTCAATTCTCAGCGTGAATGAGCCTTGAGGTGTGGTGGGGCCTCAAAAAGCCCATGGAAAAGTTATACAAAGACCTTGCACAGCTTTCCCAGGGGATCAAGAATACCCAATCAAGCTTCTGTGGTCCTTCTGTAAGCTTTCTCATATGTGTATATGTTATTGTAGATAGTGAAAAGTAAAATACACCAACCTAAAAAAAACATGGAAAAAAGCCACTCGAGCAACAACTCAGTCACTCTGAGCGGCTGCTGACGTCAACCGCTCTGGAGCGGCAATAATCCGCTCCGCTCCGGAGCTAAGCGGGAGCCGAGCCGAGCGAGCTGTTGGCAACGCTACCCGTTCGCCTATGTAACGACTTGTGGCGGAGCAGGCCCCCCGAAAATGAGATGAGAGGTCGGTTCCAAAATCAATTCAATCTCAGGGTCTATAGGTGGATTATTTTTTCAGTTTTCAAGAATTCTCGTACAAGGAGGACAATCTTTACTTTGGAAAGACAAGAATGACAGCCTGACGACTTTAGCCGCCCTTTCGGAATGAAGTGTGGCTGACCAAAGTGTCCCGAAGTGCTCGTATGGCCGATAGGTGGATTGAACCGACCTCTTCGGCTACTGTCAGGGGGCCTGGCGGAGCACGAATCATTGCGGCCATCCTCTCTGTTCTTCCACTTCTCCCCGACATCACAATCACGACGTTGCAGGAGGGGATGCTGTCCTGCCCATCATCTATATATCTATCATTTATGATTTATCGCGTTGCCCAGACGATAGACCTGACCAAGGGCTGACTAGGGGACTTATTTACTTGTTCTCAGCCATGCCAGGTCTTTACAGCCATCCCTTGGACTCTCCCCGTTATCATCACCTCGACCTCAACTACCATCTGTCTCTATTCTACTACCTGTCGGCCTCTGCTACCCCCACGCTTCCTTGACACCCATCTCAGCGGAACCCACATCCCTCGAATTGATCTAGGTGACCTGCGATATTTCTCCGGCAGAATATGGCAACGCAGAACAGGTATCATGGCTCGGGTCCGCAGAACAATTACAATGCCAGGGACCAGAACATCAACTACGGACGTGATCAGATTGTAGAAGTCATCAACGTTGGACGTGATTTCGTAAGAAGCTTCAATACGACAGTCTCCAATCGTGAGTCGTTCCTGTCAGATCAGCGAATATGTTGACGTTGATTTTCTGTAGCGCACAAGAGCCTTTGGGACGCCGTTGGAGGCGTCGGAGCTTCACACACCGCGGAACAACAGTTTGAGCGTGGGGAATGTTTGGGAGGAACCCGCGTAGTGGTTCAAAGAAATATTCACGAATGGCGAACTGCCAAGAAGAAATCTCTTCCGATTTGTTGGCTTTGCGGCACCGCAGGTGTGGGCAAGACAGCCATAGCAATGTCCATTGCCAAAGCTTACGAGAAGAAAGGGCTTGTGGCGTCGTTCTTTTTCTTTCGTTCTGACCCAAAACGGAACAACCCCTCCGCCCTCGTGCCCACGATAGCCCACGGTCTCGTGGTAAACATGCCGTTCGCTGGAACTCGGATAAATCAGAGGATCTCCGACGATCCGAAGATATTGGAAGCTACACTGGAGGACCAATTTCGAGAACTCATCCTGAAGCCCTCAGGGAGTTGGTGGAGGCGCCTGGCCAAACTTATACTACCCGCGGCCAAGGAGCCAGATCTCGTCATCATAGATGGCCTGGACGAATGTAGCGATGAACAAACTCAGCGACGCATCCTCTCAATCATTCTCTCTTCCTATCGTCAATTGTCTCACTTCCCACTGCGATTCCTGATATGCAGCCGCCCGGAGGCATGGATTCAGGAAGCCTTTGATTCACAAGATCTCAGTTGTATCACTGAATGTGTTGTGCTGGACGATACATTCGTGCCGGATAAAGATATCGAGCACTATTATCTTCATGAATTTCAGGCTATACGTACGGATCCCAAGTATTCTCGTGTTCAGTTCCCAACTCCTTGGCCCTCCACCGAGGATCTTGTGGGCCTGGTTCAAAAGGCTTCGAGCCAGTTCGTCTATGCCGCGACCGCAGTAAGGTCGATTAAAGATTCTCACCCAATCACTCAGCTACGCCGGATCCTCGACTACGCTCCTGGAAATGGCTCGTTTGAGTCATCATCTTTCAACTCTACTCTTGACGAGCTCTACCACATGATCCTTTCCCTGTCAACCTCCAACCACGATAGACTACTCTCTATCCTTGCCGCCGTTCTCATACTCCCTCCTCATGCCCCACCTTCACCCGACTTCATCGAATTGCTACTTGAGATACCTTCGGGAGAAGTCGATCTCACGTTAAGGTCCATGCACTCGGTACTCGAGATCAGAGACGGGAACACTCCCATTGGCGTGTACCATACCTCGTTCACCGACTTCCTTTACGATCCATTGCGCTCAAAACAGTTCTACATTGATCGGGCTGCCTGTCATGATGTTTTTGCTCAGCCGTGGCTGCGAATTTTAACTCGGCAAGTTCAAGGGAGTCCGAACGTCGTTTCAGACGCAAATCCTTTTCACCTAGCCCCCAATCTTCAACGTCTGCTCAAGGCGTGGGTCCATTTTTGCCTTGCAGACAATCAGCCAACCGTAGAAGTCGTGGAGGAACGAGGCGACTTCCTTCGGGGCTTTCTCTCTACCTTTCCAGCACAACAGAAGCTCACTATCGTCTTGGCTGCAATCATTCTACTCCCCGCTAAGTCAGAGCAATCACAAATCCTCCAGGCACTGGGTTTAGGTCCCGGTGCATCTTCAATGATGAAGTCGCTGCGGGCATGTCAACTGGCCACATCGCGCGAGCGCGGTATAGTGCTGAGACCCTTTCTCATCGATCTCCTCTCTAACCCGTTGCAACGTTATTATATCGACCGACAAAAATACCAGGATTATCTTGCACGGCTGTGGGTCCAGGCACTTGTACTGAATCACCCCGCTTCCGAACGGTCAGCCTCCTGCTTCCGCTTTTCTTTTTGACCGCAGACTGAAAGCCCCCCACCCTTGTCCTTGTCTAGCTTTGTGGCTGATCGGTATAAGCATTTGCGGGATGGATGGATGGACTTCTGCTGTGGCATTGAGCATCCGAGTAGTGGGCTATTGTCTGACCTCCAGCATCTGGATCTGAGTAGCATTGCGACTGGCGCTATCAACAAGGGTATCCTACGCAATCAAACGCTCTCTGCCATTGCCCATCCCTTTGAAGTGGTGACATCCTGGCTAACCTCAAGAGTACGTCCTTAATACAGCACATGGAATAATAAATCTGGTTGAAATTGATGTCATCCTCAAGGACCCTCCTGTGCCAACCACACTCACCCGCCAATTTTCGGAGGCTCTGACATGGTTCAGACATAGTCATAGGGATGGATCCAAAAAGCGGTTAGTTTTTCGTCCACGGATTTCCCTATTCTCACCCGGCTTTTGTAGTAACTTCAGAAGTTCGAGTCATGATGAACGCGATTGCCTCTACGAGGCCCTAATCAGTGCTAATTCTCGCTCGGAACGAACCCGACTCGTTCTTATAGCGATTCTAATCCTTCCAAAGTACCTGAAACGAACACCGGCCAACATCGGGCTGGTGCTGGGATTGCCCCCGGAACAGGTCACTTCGACGGTACAAACTATGCGCTCGGTGCTCGCTTTTGGAGATAGTACAGTGGATCCCCCAGTCCTCATACATGATAGGTCTTTCAAGAACTACCTGGTCGATCGGAGTAGGTCGTTGGAATTTTACATTGACATTAACGCCGAGAAACTTGTCATCGCGCGACTGTGGCTTCAAAATCTCTCAACTAGTAAGATACAAACCTACAGGTACGTGACTCGCCATGCGTCCGTCATCCTCAGACGCTCCTCTGATCAGCGTGTAGTTTTGACCAACTCCATGGCGATACGACCGTTAAGTTCTTTACAAATTGGATCGGATTCTATATATCCGAGTTTCCCATTCCTGCTTGGGATTTATTAGATAGTCTCCGAAACGTTGACCTGGCCTCTTTTTTCTTCTCTTTTGCCATTCGAAGCATCAATGCTCCTGACGGGTCAACTTGGGGCCATCAGTTCAAGGAATTAACCACGCGGTTGTCACACACTGTCATGTAAGGTGGACGTTTCTTGCAGGGCGTTTTCACTCCGATCTAATCACCGCCTGTTTTCCATAGGGAAATCACGACTACGATGATTTTCTGCTCAAGCTCCGAAGACTTCCCCAGTGCCATTTCCATCTTGAGTGGCAATCAAATGTGTCTCCGCAAGACGAGACCGTGTATTGGGTTGTCCGAGTACTGGCAGGTTGTCAATGGGGAAGACTACCAAGCAGTGATGCACATCAACTGCCGCGCATCACTGAATGCCACTGTGACCTCCATGACGGAGGCGCCGAGTCGCACAATCCCCAGCACCTCGCGTTCCAGACAGCTTGTTTGCGAGTTGCCACAATCTTCGTCTCCCGTTTCAAGGAACTCGTCGAGACTCGGAGCTCTGATGAGGGTACCGAGTTGTTATACATCTTTTGGAATCTGGTGCATTCATCGCTTTTGATGTGCTGTCGCCTTGATGCGAGCCTGTTCTCGCTCTGCCGGACCTTTTTCAAGCTCGTCAAGGGTTTTCCGAAACTGCGGTTTTATCATTCTGAGTCGGGAGAGAAGGACAAGACCAATCTGCTCGAGTGGATTGAGGTGAGTACATATATCTCAGAACTCGCTACCTCCTTCTCATTACTCTACTTTTCCCTACGACTATCTTTCTCCCTGGTAGACCTTCCCAGATCGTTATGCTGGCGAAGCTGAAGCTCTAAACGCACAGGTTCTTGCGTTGCCATGGAAAAAGTGGGCACGGCGGCGTGACTGAAATTCACGAAGATGATTCAGGTTCAAAGAAGGGCCTGGGCCATGGAGGGTTGGCTTTCATGCCGTTGATACATAAGAGATGAGGGCAGGGATCGCGAGATGTACGTGGTATCTCTTTCCCTTCAACACCAGGACGAAGGAACCACACCCCACGCGCACTTTTGGGAGTAGGTACTAGATACGCGGGACTCGAAGTCAAGTCTTAAAACAAGGTATAAAAGCTACTCGTGGTCGGAATTCACTGTATAACACGTAACGCAGTTCGAACGCCTTCATGCTGAGAACTTGGATTGGACACCGTTTCGTAGTCTTGGAGTTACTACTCACTTTGAGGCTCGAGAGACGGTGAACAACAATTTCATTGAAATTTATACGCACCGGGTGGTCGGCCGATTACCGCCGAGACTGTCAACTTGGCTCCATCCGAGCTTCACCGGTTCACCAGTCTAGTCACCTTTCGACGCCTTAGCAGCGTACCACCATTGTTAACTCTCCCCAGACCCAGTATGCTGACTGAGATTAGTTCATTATGGTGTTGGTCAGAATAACTGAATCGTTGACAATATCTTATCGCGGAATGAGGAATAACCGGAGGCCGTATATGTGATGAATCATCCTCTGACTGAGTGAAGTGATTTTACCTTTTTCCCCATATCCACCATGAACTACACGTACGTTTCGACCCAAGTATCTCTGAATCCTCAATTTCTGACAATTTCTTCCTAGTCCAACCAATTTCTTCAGCGGTTCCCCCCTCAACAGGCTGTCGTGGCTCAGGCCATCGCACAAATTTCTCAATGCCATATTAACTTCGCCGAACACTCGATGGTTCCTGTTCAACGCTGGACAGCCCCTCGTCTCATACCGTCCGTCCGAGACTCAAGAGAAACCTCTCAAGAAGATCGCGTACTTTCCTACACCGCCTCTACTCCCACTTCTCGGTACCTCCCCGTTCTTTGGCCAATCACAGACCGCAGGCGCCCTATTACCCGACTCGGAAGTAACCCACAGTACGGAAGCAGCAAGGCATCTCGGGATACCAGTCGTATTTCTCGGATTACACGAACAGGGCACCTCAGGCTCTGCATTACCAGAGGCAGAATTCAAAGATAACGCCGAAGCTGCCGTTCAGAACTTGCAAGGAACACCTTATTTCGCTGTCGATGTTGGCGATCTAGAAACCTCAGAGGTTGATGGTGTGTTGAGACAAGCGGAGGAGGAACAGAAGGTCAAGTTTGAGTGGAGCGAACCGAGATCTGCTATGGGGTTGATGGACCCCTTCGAAGCGGCGGTTTTCGCTGAGGCGAGAAGTATGGTTGATTGGAACTATAGACATAAGGTGAGAGTTGATGCTCATACGAAACCAAAGGAGCGCCATGAAGGACCCATCCGTTTTTTCTAGTTTTGTGCAGGTTGTGGGTCACCCCAATACTCGATGTGGGGTGGTTGGAAGTTATCGTGTTCGAGACTTCTCCCTTGGGGCGATAACCACGCTGAGGGAAAGAAACCTTGTCCATCTGGGTACGTACTTGAAACTTCGATACGTCTCTGTCTCGTCCCCAAACTCACGCATGTGTCGCGCGTTTAGCAAAGGACTAAACAACTACACCCATCCACGAACAGATGCCGTCGTCATTATGATCGCCATAGACCAATCAGGAGAGAAAGTGCTCCTCGGACGAAGTGCACGTGTAGTTCATCTGTTCTACCCCCTCTGTTGGTGACTACTGACCCTCTTCATACGACTAACAGAGGAAATTCCCGCTCAAGTTTTACTCGGCACTCGCGGGGTTCATCGAACCGGGAGAGTCGTTCGAAGACGCGGTCATGAGAGAGATGTGGGAGGAGGCCGGTGTGAAGGTTTGGGATGTCACCTATCACTCTGCTCAGCCTTGGGTGGGTTTATCGTCTACTCATATTCGACTCAATTTCTCGAGGGTGCTTACTGGTGTTACAAGCCCTATCCGGCTAACCTTATGGTTGGTTATTATGCTCGTGCCGATTCGACAAAACCGGTGCGAACTGATCTGGACAATGAACTAATGGGTGAGCACCGAGAAGCTTATGTTACTTCGTCGCTGACTATGCGTACATAGACGCGAAATGGTACACACGAGAAGAAATCATAGAAGTCCTCGCTCACCAAACTGGGACCCGACTCGACTTCAAGAAGTTCTCCCAGACCGAAGCCCAAGCAGAGAAAGCCCAAAGCGACTTGTTACAGAAACAACAGCAGCAGTGGCGAGCCCAACAAGAACAACCAGGAGAAGGAGCGGGGGCACTCGCACATTCAGATCCCAATATCGTGGCAAAACAGGCTATTGAGAAACAGCCGGGTGCAGACGCGGCTTTGGGTGTTAGCGTTGCCAGTGATGAGCCAGCGTTTAGGATTCCGCCTGCAACTGCGATTGCTGGTGTGTTGATTCGAGACTGGGCAGAGAAGAAGATTGGGTTTCCCCCTGTTCAGCTTCCTGCGAATCTGTAGTCTTAGAATATCTCTGAGGGAACCGTCAAGTACTTAGTGCCGGTCCCCGACTGCTGTAATAGTCACCTAGAAATCCATAATCTGGTTACTTTGGGACTCATCGATTCTCTCAAGAAAAGAGCGGGAAGAGGGGGTAAGCGTGGGAAGAATGACCACCCATGCCAAAACACCTGCAAAAGGCAACTTCCCCTCACCTTCCCCCTTCATTAATCTCAGCCGACAGCCCGACAATGCGTATCCCATTCATCGCACTCTCTCTACTCCCTTTCGTCGCAGCAATATTCGAACCCACCGACGGGCAACCCAAACCTGCTGCTGCTCGACGACAACAAATTCCCATGATGATGGACACAGAATACACACCGCAGACTAATTCAGCCGGACCTACCCTCGCGGATTTACTCACCATCGACTCTTCTACGTCTATATTCTACTCGTACGCTCGGGAACTAGAACTCAGCAAGCTTTTGAACGATGAGAGTGCGGGTTTGACGTTACTTGCGCCGACGAATAAGGCTGTTATGGCGTTGGCTCGGAAACCGTACGTTCTGTGCTTTGTTCAGTATTTAGCTCCAAGTTTTTACCCTCTCCTTCAACTAGGCACGAAAGCACCGAAACACGAGACGAGACTGTTATATCCGAGGAAGAATTTGACAAGATGGCCAAACGCAATGTGGAGAGATGGGTCTCTGCACACATCATCGCTGTGAGCACCTTGGTCGTCCACGTCCCACACCCCACACACGTTTTCTGACTCGCATACCAGGAACCTCTCGAGAAACTCGAAATGCGATCTTATGACACACTCCTAGAAGGAAGATCTGTTACGTTTTCTGATTCCGAAGATACAAAGTCGGAGAGCGTACCTTGGCAGAAGGTCGTGGTAGAAGATGGTATTCGCTTCAAGGACATGAAGAAGGTACGCAAGAGCATCCTATACTTAGGGCTCGCTCTCGAGATCGCTCATGCTGTCTATTGCAGGCCGCGAATGGTGTCATATATGTTATTGACGGCACTATCACTGTGGAATGAGGGTCCTGTCGTCAGTGCGTCAGCTCCCGCATACTCTGGAGCGTGTATCTATTGTACAGTATCTTGTGTTCGTATTGCTTAATGTCAATCAGCTCCAGTAGAAGCACAATGAAGCTCAGTTGCGTGTGTAGGTCAAGTGCACATTCCAATATCAGATTCGAACTCAGCAGCGATGCACGGTGTGGGGCCCGCAGCAGCTCGTGGACGGCCGTCTTCAAAACGACTCCAGTCAATCCCAATATCCTTCGAAGCCATGTACATACTCACCTCGAATTCGAGTTCTGAGCCCCCTCGAGAGCTCATAATTGTCACGTTAACAAACGTATTCTACAATAACAACATCCCCGGTTCACTATATACTTACATACACACAAACCCCTCCAGAAAAACGAAACGCGCGTGAGTGGTGAAGATAATAACAGACATCCTGTATCCATTTTGAATACAGTAAAACAAAGCATGCATGAGATAAATGAGCAGATAATCAAGTCCGTGGTCAAGCATAGGAGTCATCATCACCCTCTCTGAGGTGGCGGCATATCAGGAATCAATACGTGCATCTTTCCCGTGCCTTTCATACTCCCCATGCTATCCTTGTGCAATAACTCGTGCTGTCGATAGATTTCACGTTGACCGTCACTCACCGTACCGTCCGCTGGAGTCAACGGTGAACCAGCAGTCGGTGAAGATCCGGGGGAAGTAGGTGCCGACGATGACCCGAAGACATTCGATGCGTTCGCCAATTCGTCCGGTGAATAAGAGGGCACGGGTTTTCGGACAGCTCGCCGTGTGGCATTCGCTCCAAAAGTCCCAGCAGCATGATTGGCAGATGAACCCATGGTCGTACTGCTCTGGGAACTTGGAGATGCCTGCATCGGTATCGAAGGTGATGGAGAGGCGTGTGACCTGCTTCCTCGCCTTGACTGTTCTGCGGAGGAGGACGTGGAGAAAGTGAGCATGGAATCGTTTCGTGGCGTTTCCGGTAGACTTTGTTGTTGTGAGTTGGGGAGAGTATACATTCCACCTAGAAGGGTCTGGGCTCGCACCCTCTCATGTTGTTGCTGGTCTCGACCATCTCGGAAGGCAGAGTACGAATGAGATCGGTCATGATGGCCACGGGAGCTTCGCCGACTATCGGGGTGGTCGGAATCGGACGAGTGGCCAGCTACGGCTCCTGTAGAGGATCCATAATGACTGTTGACATGCGAAGATGGGATAGGAGAAGGTGTAGGGGCGCCAGAGATAGGTGGTCCATCGTAGCCTATCGGAATTACGCCTGTGCTTGATCCACGAGCTGTTGCGTACAGCCCGTACACGACGCTATCGGAGTCATGATCGCTGGGGTCGGAGAAAGGGGATCGGATATCTGCCGCAGCACCGGAGGCACGGAAGGAAGAGGCCGCAGAGCTACCTCCAGCAGATATAGGTGACATGGGCATGGGTCTTTCGTACGAATAAGGGTTGTACTCGTCTTCGGTCCCGTGGAATGCAGAGCTTCCGGTCATCGTGGTCGTCGCGCTACTGCTCAACATTCCCCCAATCGATTCTGAGTGGGAGTTATGTCGAGGAGTATGATACGGTTTCTTCGGTTTCTTCGTGGGGGATTTTTTCGGCGATGATGAGGAAGGTTTGAGAACCGCCGCGAAGAAACCTCCGCCTGTGCCGGAACGAGATCGAGGTCTGCCCAAACTTCGGGTCGCCGAAGTCGCGACAGCGGTAGCCCCTACCCCATTCCCTACTTCAGCAGCAGCGGGTCCTCTGTCCTTGTCATTGAAGGACCCAGAACCGAGTTTGCCCCAACGCCCGAGGGGTAGAATGCCCGGCCTCGTGCCTTCATTATCCGCACCGCTTTTATCATTAGTTTCACCGGCAGCCTGAGCACGTCTTTTGCCTCGCCTCCAGCAGCATGCAGCAAATAAGATTATCGCTAGCAGCACTATACCGCCCACAACGCCGCCGACGATACCACCGATATTGACACTGCTCGTTTGGGCGGCGCCGGAGGGAGTTCCTGTGTCAGTGCTCGGGGGTGCCGACGTCTGCGTTCCGGTCGAAGAGGTCTGAGAGGTCGATGTTGGTTGTGTGGTCTGAATACATGAAACATCTGTACCGTTCCTGACGAAAAAGCTGGACCTCGAGAATCCGAGAACGTTGCTGGTGCCGCTTTGAACGGCGACTAGAATATACCATCCTTGAGGCACATTGACTTTATCCCACGCAAAGCCCTCCTGCTCTGCGTTGATATTAGTTCCCAAGATGTTTGCGACTGACCCAGAGGAATCTGAGTCCGCGCGCCTTGTGAAAGTGACACCACCGTTCGTCTGTGTGTTTGGGTTGCTTCGTCCAGTAGTGGTATCACCCGGCGCACTACTTTGAGTTACCCCAGCACTGGTAATACCCAAATCTATGCGAACGTCTGGACCAGCATGTATCCAACCCAAAGTAGACGATTGGCAGGTCGTGAGCTCACGGGAAGTGGCGGTGAAGATGATGAGAGTGGTTGAGGTAGGGGCTGCACTAGTGTCCGTGGAAGTTCCGGCTGCGAGACGACGATAAACAATGAGACTTATAACGCTGCGTTCTACGACTCACTTGGGAGAGAAAAAGTTTTAATCGGGGCGACGGTGTCTGCGATGACCGTCAATGGCGCAAACCATGCGACGTAATCTGTGCTACACACCTTGTCGAGCAACCTTTTCACCCCGAGCATCGAAAACACTGCGATCCTTTAGGTCGACAGGATCCGCCAGCGTCAAAGGAAGTGCTAAAACAATAAGAGCAAAGGCCTTCATGAAGATGTCTGTGACCATCGTGAGCCGAGCTAGCTCTGAAGACCAATCAACCCTTCAATTTGAAAAATGAAATGGAGGGGAAAAGGCGGTAAAAAGGGAAGGACTGGGTAGACCCCAACGGTCTCCACTGTGAGATTCTGTGGAGGATGGTGGTGGTGAGAGAGGAAGGGAGTGCTCTGGGCTGATAGTGATAATGTTCCCGTGCCTCATCGCCGTACGGTAACGGCACCATGTGGCCGATTCGAACATCAGGGAGATTTGACCATCACACCAAGTTCCCACATGCCACTGATGGCATTCCGAAGTAACTCCCCCCTGCAAAAATTTCTCAGTTCTGCCTGTTCGGTGGACTTCGGTGGACTTCGGTGAAAAGAGGAGTTGAGGGATGTAAAGCGGCCATGTCTTTGGATCCCATGAACTCGCCGTCGGGTTACCCCAAGCTGGTGACCAGAGCCTCGCAAATTTTGGATCGTGCTGGTAATAATAGGTGCTACATACTAGAGGTGTGTGAGTAGTTGTCCGAGTTGAGATCGTGATGATTGCTCTGGTTCCCAGCCCGCACAGCTGGGCTATGGTGATTGACTCCCGGTTTTCTATGCATAATGAGGAACATCCATCATTAAATCGATGATACACATGTAAGCATAGTTTAAATAAGATACGATTATAATGACAGCTCATCCGCCTGCGCCGTTCTGCCAATGGACACTCAACACGATAGCTTGCCACACTTCTGGCAGGTGGTTCGGACGCCATAGTCGCAGGTCTTTCCGGTGCTCTTGTTGCACTCGAAGACGTGTCCATTGGTGCAGGCTTTGTTAACCTTTTCGTTCCCGCAGAATTGTCCTTGGATTTTGTTGCAGGCACAGTTCGAAGGCTTGCATGCTCTCTGTTCGGTCATAGTGCTTAAGCAGAGTCACGAAGATGTGGCTAAAGGGAAGACGTACCGCCTCAAGTTCGGAGCGCTCCTCGAGGGAGGCAACTGGGCCGGGTTCCAAAGTTGCGGCAGCGGCAGCCACAGCGATCAAGGTGGCAAAAGTGACAAAGAACTGGGGAAAGGAAGAGGTCAGAGTGGACTTCAGAGCAACTTTGGAGATTAATGCTGACTTTCATGATTCTGAAAGCGAGCTTGAACGTGTAAGAGGTGGTACTGGAGAATGACTGTCGGAACGTCGCCCTTTTATATGCCTTCTGTCCTTCCAGTATAAGGGCCAATTCCAGATTCTGGATGGCCTCCTTGCAATGCTTAGCGCAACCAGTTCCTGGTCGTATCGTTGCAGGTTGTGAGTAGTACTAGCGGTCTGCCAGTGGGTAGGTCTTGACAGATGAATTTATGGTTCGTGGATCTCGAAGTGAACAGAAATGTCGAGTTCCTCTGCAGTCCAAGTAAATTCTAGTCGAAATAAAACT
The DNA here is from genome assembly GCA_024721195.1 of Marasmius sp. AFHP31. Taxonomy (NCBI): domain Eukaryota; kingdom Fungi; phylum Basidiomycota; class Agaricomycetes; order Agaricales; family Marasmiaceae; genus Marasmius; species Marasmius sp. AFHP31. The sequence continues at coordinate 14,293 of JANHQD010002511.1, forward strand.
GTAAACGGCGCGTTCATTGCTGGGTCGCCATGGAACGCGATGGACGAGACGCGCCGTGCCATCTACATCATTCACAGTTTGACATACGAGGCGCATCATATAACTTACGCATTTTGAGGTTTTACATTGAACAGAACATTTTTTGATGTGTTTAGCCAATTGTATCGTGCAAGATCTATCCAGCTCTGAGGCTCTGAGCGTCGTGCTAAACCAAAATCGATCGCTGATTTTTCGCAACTACTTGTGTCTTGAGATCAGATCATCGAGAGTGGAGGCAATGAAGGAGTAAAGTGCAATGCCTAAAATGACACTGTTGCTCGAGGAACACACCCTGGGCCTGATGGCGGCAGACAAAGAGACAACATTAAAATTTGACAAGGCTAACACGGTTTACGTAAGGCCTGTGTACTATCTTGCCTCCAGACCTCCACCACTCGTCCACTTAGACGCATATTCCTACCCCTCATACACTTTTAATTGTACTTGGCAGTACCTCACCGTTACCAGGGAAGATTTCAACGGCGTCTTACATCTCCTCTGTCTCTTCTCAGGAGCGAGGAACCATGTTCTTTACTCGCTCCCACTGTCGTCCGCTCCCGCGACTTTTCGCAACCCGCGGGTCGTATTGAGACCGCTGTATCTCTGAATGTGTCCGGTCGATATCTCGTATCCTACTCTCCATGCTTGCCCATAGCTTCCGGAGGCATGAGATCTCGATGTGGTTTCGAGCATCCTCCGTCCAGTCTTGGCCTCTCTGACCAGTTTCCTGGACAAGAGCGCGTCCTTTTCCACGGCATTGTTGTTCTACGAGGCGATCGGCCCAAGGCAAGGGAAACTACGAAATCCGCCCCAAACTCCCGTGGCTCCATTAGCACCTGTGACCTGCTTCGAACGGTGGATCCAGATGGACCTCGTACCAGGCCAGGGGATAATATTCGGATTGCTCAGAACTCGAGCTTCCTACTCTCCAAACAGCTTCCCCATGTCAAGTGATCCCACTGCAGCCGCGGTCCGCATGGGTAAACACCGCAGCTCTCTTTCCAAATTCTACATGGAAACAGGCGAAACGAAATATCTCGCACCCGCTGCGTCTATCCATGTGCTCATTAACCTTTAGACCCTCCGGAAGTATTTCTCACTCCTCTGAAAAAACCTTTTGTCACGGGAAACTGGGCATACACCTGACCGTTGCCAATGCTAAACGTCGTGAAGATAAAAATCCAAAGATTTTTTTTTCCATATCCCGAATATTCGTCCCTTCCCTTGAATCTTCTGTCCGCGGACAGGAATTCAACTTTTCCCCTTCGACCATGGGTCAAATTTCGTTTACGCCTGCCATGGTGATTGGTACATGGATCGAGGTGAGTTTCAGTATCACTATCACTATCAGGTCTATGCACTCAACACGCATATAGGGCATAGCATACGGTGCGTAAACGTCAAGTGCATCGGTTTCACCAGGATATAGGATATTGAGTAACCCTTCCTAGGCGTATTCCTCTGTCTATACCTCGCAACACTATGGCTAAAGCGACTCTCTCGCGAGCGTAACGCCCACAGCGGAGAAAAATCAGATGGCTCCTTCACCGTACGCCAGCTCGATCTTTTGTCCCGGCAGTGCTGAAACTCTACTCTGTACTCTAGGCGATGTTCATCATCTCCTCCGTAATGTTCTTCATCGCCACGCTTCACATGGCACTCGCTGGTTATCGTCTAGCGAAAGTATGGATCGTCGGTGACAATCTAGCCCCACCGACGGCGTCCCTCACGACGATGGATACATGGGACAATACGCTGTGGACTATCTTGTACGTTACGCAGGAGTTGTTAGGAACTGGTGCCGCGGTAAGTTAACCACTCGGATTTTGGAAGAAGCGCCAACTGGAACTGGGAAATCCTATGTAGATATACCGCTGCTGGCTCATATGGCACAAAGACTGGCGAGTCATCCTTCTTCCCAGCCTCCTCCTTCTCGTGGAAATCGGTCCGTCGCTCGCACTACCTAGTACCAACCGTGTCCTGATCCTCTCCTAATTTTTCCCACCACACAAAAGGCATCGGCTACATCCCCTGCGCCATCTTCTCCCAAACCAACATCCTCCTCGGAAAAACCCACCCTCTCCTCCCATACCTCGGCCCCATCATGAAAACCTTCTACGCCCTAACGGTCATCGCCAACATCATCCCCACGTTTCTCATGGCTTACAGATTATGGAGGACTCATTACCAGTCGGCGAGTTCGGCGATTACGACTCCGGCGATTTTGGTGCCCGTGTTGAGGATTTTGGTGGAGAGCGCGAGTTTGCAGTTGGTGGTGGAGATGGTGTTGTTGGGTTTTTTTAGTGCGGGGAGGCAGGAGCAGTTTATGATTTTTGGGGTTGTTACGCCGGTTGTGGTGAGTTTGACGGGTTGATGTTTTCTTCTGACTGCTTTTGATCTTAATGCTTGGCTTGGGCTTACTAGGGCATCACGTTCAACCTCATCACGGTCCGCATCAAGCTGGTCTCATATACAGTTGGACTTGGCCACTCGACGAGGAGTCGGGTGGTTTATCCTAGCAATGACTCGAACTCGAATCAGTGGCCTTTTGAGAGTCATCAGCTTCAGAGGAGTGCTAGCGGGAGTTATACTTCGTGGCCACCGCCGCCGAGGAGACCACAGAATAAATGGGCGGATGCTAGGGTGACTCTGGATATTTCGTCTCCCAATTCGAATAAAGTAGATGGGTAGGAAGGAGTATCGACACGGTGTTGTATGTTACAATCGAAACATGATATTCTAGAGTTGAATCCGATTCGGGTATCATCGAAAGAGACTACGTTCAACACTTGAGCCTCCCACACGCCCCACACGAATCCCTCTCTCCATAATCACAAGCCACTCCCGTGTCACCGTTACATTCGAATACGTGCCCGTTCGTACAGGACGGGTTGATCTTTTCGTCTCCGCAGAATGTGCCTTGGATCTTGTTGCATATGCATGTAGATTTTGCGCATTGTCTCTATGGTAGTGGTGGGGGGTCAATCCCCTGTGCGACGAGGGAGGAAAAAAGATAGGATACTTACAGTCATGAGTTTACCTGCGCCTGCCGACGAATCACCGTGGAGCGTCGCAGCAGAGGCGGCGGCGATGATATATGGAGCTAGTAAGACGAAGAACTGAGGAGGGGGTGCAGGGGAAGAGGGAGTCAGACTACGGAAATTGGGAAGGTCAACTCGGAGTGACATACCTTCATGGTTCCCAGGACTGAGTGAGAGTGCTTTGACGGGCAAAGGGAGAAACAGACACAGACTCAGCTTACCCTTATACCTTTCTTCGTGTTCAATGTTCATCATTCCACTGCCCACTGTCCAGTGTCACCGTCCGAAATGAACTGATTGATTCAAGCGGGTAACAGACGAGTACAAGAAAAAAATGGGCGTCTGTGTATGTATTATGTATCTAGTCTAGTAGCGGCAGCGGAGAAGTTAAAATGTAAATCGCGTCCCAAGAAAACAAACAAAAACGGGTCCATCTATCCCTCTAGAGTCTACCATCTAAACACTTGATGACGACAAGAAGCGCGTTCTATCTCTAAAAACAAACCCATCATCTATAGGTTAAACCGGTGTAATCATGGGTAAAAAGCAATGAAGCCTAACCTAACACCCAAAACCCGTAACACTCCAACTCACCCCATCAATCTCGGGTAGTCGAAAACTCGGATCACCCGTAATCCTCACCTCCAGAGACCTCCTCGGCACCGTCGAAACCAAATCACAAATCTTCGTCTGGCATTGGCATTGGTAATCCCCCTCCTGATCGACTCGTCGGGTGTGTAGGTCGATAGACCGAAGGGACTCGAAGCGGTCCAGTTTGAGCGCTACAAGTTACAAGTGACAAGTTGAGTATCGAGCCACACGCTACGAGAACCGAGAGCTTACCAGGAAAACTCTCCCAAACCAACCAAAACGAAAGTTCCTCCACCGTAGCCGCACAGATCCTATCCAAAAACGCTTGCAGGAGCTCCGGCACGACGTTTAACCTCTCGTACCCGATGTAAAAGGAGAAGAACACCAAGTTGGGGAACTCTACCGGCGCGGCGTCTGGGAGTAAGAACCAAGGGAGGAGGACGTTGTAGGGTACATCCCCTAGTACCAGTCTTCTAAGTCTCGGTAACGCCAATCTCGGGGCGACACACGACGAATCCTGGGCAGGGGCAGGGGCATACGGAACCACCCTCCCGGGCGTCTCATACCCAATCTCCAACGTCTCCAGCAGCGTAAACTTACCCACAAATTCCAAAATCTGTCGACACTTATCCGCGAACGACTCCGTCTCCTCATACCACAACAACCCAACCACCGACAACGAGGTCACAGTCCCCACCAACGACGTCGTACACGCGTTCCGCGCAAGCCACCTCGGTGGGATACATATCGTCACAACCGAAGTCAGGTTCTTTAGATGTCGGAACACGGAGCGTTCCATCGTATCCATCAACTTTTCCAGTTCGTCTGACGACACCCGGGGGAAGATGGAGCAGGATTGAATGAACGGTGCGATGGTGCTGTTGGGGTGGGAGAGGAGCGGGGAGAGGGTGTGGAGGTTTAGTTTGCTGAGGGAGATGGCGTGGAAGAGGAGGGAGCGGGAGCGGGGGAGCCAGGATTTGGAGACGAGGGTGCAGGTGCCGAGGGTGGGGAGGTGGGATTTGCAGTGGGAGATGATGGAGTCGCAGAGTTCGGGTGGGAGGATGGGGTGGCCCAGGTCTCGAGGAATGGCGGTCATTGCTTGCTACTCAACAGTTGAGGAAATTTTGTGACGGGGAAGAAAGTGGTTTGCGCACCTCTTCGTCTAGTTGACTCTCTAGGTGAGTGAAGAGACAAGAGAGATAAAAAAGCCCTGGGTAACTCGTGGACAGGTATTTAAAAAAAACCCTTTTCAAAACGTTGCTCGGGTATCCGACCTTAGCGCGAAAACTGAGGGCCATTTCGGCCATCAATCACGCCCACGAAAGCGCGACGTAAAGAATGGGCACGACGGATTGGATAAAGTGTAACAGGTTGAAGACATTTCGATACGCGACTTGACGCGATGAAAGAGGAAGAGAACGAAAGTTCAAAGCGGGAGGGAGGTCAGCTCACAAGTCAAAGCGCCCGACGAATGCCGACTCGGCAAATAGATAGGTGGTATGCTAAAACATCATACAGTTACAACTTTCCATGCAAGTCAATTTTAATACCATAATCCTCCAATATAGCTCTCGCAAGATCACAAAAGAGCACCACGCTCTGTCCATACACCTCCGGTGTCTCCGAAGACGCCTGTCTCAGCGCCGCACGCGCTGCAATCCCTTGAGAAATCACCGCCCCCTACATTGACCGCGTTAGCATATAGCATAAGCATATCTCAACCGAACGCACCCTGAACATATTCCAGCTTTTCACAAACACCAACTCCCTGATTGGGTATTCGTAACTCATGAGTTTGCAATACAACCTCTCCATCTCCTCCATCGTGATGGGTACATCACGGGAAGTGTTGTTCTTGAACGAGGCTCGGTTAGGTTGGTAGCCCATGTACTTGTCGACGTGTTTCGGGTCAACCGACCACGGTTGCGTCAGGTTGGCAAAGTCCGCCAGCTACCAAACGTAATCAGGTTCGTGAGCAGAGGAGGGGGGAGGGGAGGAGAAGAAACCCACAGGACTCCCAAGCGTACACAACTCCCAATCCAAAATCCCAATAACCCTATTCTCCGTCGGATGAAAAACCATATTATCAAGTTTATAATCCCCATGCACAATCCTCCCTTTCCCAAACTTATCTTCGTCCGGAAGATGCTGCGAATACCACCTGACCATGGCATCGTAGTGAGGTATCGGACCTACGGCTTTGCCCGTCTCTACGTCGACGGCTTTCGACTGGGCTTCGGAGATGCGAGCGAAGGATTTGATTTGGCGGGGGAAGTAATCTGAGGAGGGGCCGAATTTCGATAGACCGATCGTGTTTGGGTTGACGGAGCTTAGTCGGGATAGGGCGTGGATGGCTCCTCTGAATCTAGACTCTCACTCGTCAACAAAGCAAAGAAAGCGGATTATGGGGGCGGGGGACGCACATTTCCTTCCGATCCTCATCCCCAAGATCCAACAACCTCACATCAGTAAATATCCTCCCATCCAAAAACTCCATCACATAAAACTTGGTCCCTATCACGCTCTCGTCTTCACATAACAAATACGGTTGAGGAACGGGGACACGTTTCTCTGGGGGAGTCGACGGTTGTGAGTTGTAATCGTAGAGTGCTTTGAGGACGGTGTATTCCCGGTCGACTTGGTGGGCGGTTTGGGAGAGAAGTTGGCCGGCGGGTTTTTTACGTAGGACGTAGCGTTTCTTGCTATTCGGAGTGATTGAGATGGTTTTCGAATCTGGGAACTTGGAACTTACGTTGCGTCTGTGAGGAAGTAGGTTGGGTTGGACTGGAGATGAGAGAAAGGGAGCGTCTTGAGAATCAGAACCGACGATTCTATATATATGTCCAAGTCCTACCTGACCAAACTGTATAGCAACCACTTGAGCTTGAGCCTCCCCACACGCTTGAGAGACACTCACTTTAAACTGCTTAACCTCTATCGGCATATTCATAATAGGGAGGTGCTTTTCAAGATACTTGACGAGATTGTTGACGTCGATGTTGGTGCGAACGTCGCCATATTCTCCTCCGACTTTCTTTGGTTGAGACATAGGATGGGAGGAGAGGAAGGTGGGTCATTTTCGAGAAACACTGGTGTGTTTGATAAAGCCAAGGTTTCCGGTCAACCTGCGCTCCGAAGCCGGATACGTGAATATGCAGCTGACGTTCTATTCTCTCATGACTGTGCGTCCAGATAGTAATAATATGGAATAAATCCCGGTACGTAGTATGTGTAAGGTCGTGATTATCATGAAAGGTCATGGATGGTCCAAAGTGTGCGGTATGCGCGGTATTCTAACAATTCCCCCCAATCTCAATACCGCCCATCCGTATCTTGATACTTCCTAAACCAAAACATTCACATTCAGCTATCATTCATAGGCGTTGACACACCCCACTCACCTCCTCACACCACAACAATAACACGCCCTCGCCGACAAAAACACCACCGCCCCCCACGCCGCCCCCACCGCCCCCAACACCATCCACACCCCATTCCCCGCCCCCACCTCCACACCCCCCTCCGTCAACTTGGGAATCTGATTCTTCGCAACCACCACCAACCCCACATCGATCCCAAAAACCACCGTCGTCAGTAACGACGTTATCACCGTCAACACCAACGAAAGGATGGTCAGGGCGTGGGATGCGAGGAAGAGTGCGGTTAGGAGACCGAGGAGGGAGAAGGCGGCTGCGATGAGGTGGAGGATGAGGACTCCGAGGAGACCGGAGAGGATGGTGGAGACGAGTTGGGAGGAGAGGCCGAAGCGGGTGAGGAGGGAGGAGGGGATTCCGGTGGAGATGAGGGAGGCGTAGCCGAGTCGGGGACCGATGCAGAGGCCGTCGTTCGTAAACGCCGTAGGTGCGTCTAGTTCACTGTGTACGCAACAGAAAGTTTAAACGTATGTAGCTATGAAGTAATGGGGAATCGAGAGCAGAACTCACCTAGACGCACAAACCCCCCACACCCCAAACCTCAACTCGGTCGCAATACTAGTAGCCGGCTGCCCCGTCCTCACAGAGTACACCCGAACGAGATAGATCGGTTTGATGATGGTCAACGAGAGTCCGACGAGGAGTAAAAGAATGAATGCGGAGAAGAGGAACAGAACACAGAAGAGTGAGGTAATTTTGTGCGCTGTTAGCGGCTTGTGTTCTGGCTTCATCCCGAGGGGCTTTTCGAGGGATAGTAGGAGAGGGATGAAGGAGGGAGGTGAAAAAAGACCCAGATTCAGAAATTAGGAGGTGACGATCGTACCACCCTAAATACCCAACGTGGGATCGAACGCAAGGCAACGCATAAAGTTTTATCTATCTCGGGCGACTTGGCAATGACGATGGCGACCATGTTTTGACATTCAATCTACCCTAATCCTACTCAAGTTCAAGCGATATCGAATACAGTCACATACGGAGACTCGAACAAATGTTACAATCCTAAGCGATATCGAATACATAAACATTTTACACACGACTCTTAAGAACAGGTTCCCAATCCACTCGTTCGACCTTTACAATTCGAAATCAGCACCCATACTTCCGCGCGCGAGAGATCCCTGCTTACCATCTCCGGTCTCAGATCTCCAACACTCGCAGCTCCCAAAAGTCTCATCCCCGTCAAAATCTCCCTCTCCAGTATCTCTATAATCTTGTCGCATCCTGCCTCTCCGTACGCCTGAAGAAGGTATTGGTATTAGTATTACACTGGCAAGGAGGGAAGAAGGGAGGGAGGGACGAACACTCTGCGCGTAGAGAAACGCCCTTCCGAATCCGACGGCCCTCGCACCGAGGCATAAGGCCTTCAACACGTCTGTTGGGCGGTGAACAACGAACAACGAAGACGAAGGAAACGGTTTTACTCCAACTCACCTGTTCCGCGGCTTACACCCCCTTGGTTCGAATTCGAATTCATCGTCTGGAAGCGGAGAACGATCACAAATCGGTGACTCACCATCGACATATACTATACATAAAGTTGAATATTTAGCTCTCATATCCCTGGCTGGTACTGGTAAACACACACACCTTCAATCTTATCAAACACATCCGGTCGCTGCTTCCGTATCCTATAAAGAACCTCAATCGGAGGGAGGGAGCTTTCCGGGTTCCCGCATCGCAATGTGAAAAAAATCCTTTAGCCAAGAGGAAAATGCTCACTATTCCAATTGCCTGCCTGAAGAGGAACGATAAACATTTCATAAGCGGCACAAAAGGGAGACGGACGCACCACCATGATTTGAGAGGAGGATACCGTCGACGCCTGCTTCAGTAGCGAGAACTGCATCCTACCAACGAGAGAGGGAAGGGGGGAGGGGTTCATTTTCGGATACCAGAGTAGTAATAAGGAGAGTAATAAGTACCTCGACACATTGAATACCTACAAACCAAACGGATCAGCAACCGACCAGGGAAGGTAGGGTATCATGAATCTCCAACTCACCCTTCAACACGATAGGAAGCTTCGTCACACTCCTCAACCAAGGAATCGTCTACATCCTCAAACCAATGAGCCACGAACCCAGCAGTTCCTCGTCACTCACCTTCTCCCACGTCATATCCCTATCATCCAACGCCACCACCGGATTACTCGTCCCAAAAAAATTCACACTCTCCTCCCCTCCCTTCCCCACCTCTTCCACATATACCTGCTCCACCCCACTCTCTTGATCCTCCAACACCCACCCACTCCTCACATCCCTCTCCCTATTCCCCAACGAAGCCAAATCAACCGTCAACCAAATTGATTTATACCCCAACCTCTCGACTTCTTGGATGAGCATCGCGGCTTTCGCGTCGTTGCTGGATTTGTATAGTTGGAAGAACAAGGGTTGGGAGGGTAAGGCGGCGGAGGCGATTTCGGAGTAGGAGCAGGAACAGTGGGTGGAGATCATTTGGGCTAGTTTTGATTTCCCACATGCGCGGGTGATGTTGACTTCACCTGTGGGGGGGGGGCGGGGGGAAGCGGTGTCAAAGTTGAGAGGTGAGAGAAAGCGTGTTCTGACTGAACTAACCTAGAGGATGTCCGAGTTTGGCTAACGCAGCACCGCAGACAAAGATCGGTAGGGAAGATTTGAATCCGAGGATGCTGGTGGACGTGTCGCACTTTGAGACTGGTTTCATGACCCGGGGGTTGAAGAAGAAACGGCTGTAAGCGCGGCTGTTTTGATCCAAAGCTGTTCGGTCAACGAAGATTAGCTGCTTCGGATCGAGAGAATATAATCGAAAACCCACTGATTTCGTCGTCTGCACCGGCAGAGTAGAAACTATACACCTTGAACGGTAGTACCTTCTTCGCCACAGCCTACACCAAACACCAAGCCCCCCCCAAAAGTGTCATCCCAAGTTCCACACCCCACACACCGAACTCAAACTCACCTCCATATCCCTCAAACTCAACACCCTACTCAACAACGGCCTCTCCCTCATCGCCTTCTCCACCCTCACCTCATCCTTCGTCTTCTCTCTATTAACCTCCGCCTCCTTAAGCTTCCTCGCCGCCTCGTAATCCACACCCCCGAGGTGTTTGGATTTGGGGAGGTGTTTTTCTAGAGCATCTTTTGGGTGGATGGGTTCGTAGGCGCGTGTGGCGTCGCGTCCGGCGTATTTGAGGATTATGGTGGAGCCTCCGGGGTGTTCCTGGTTAGATGAGTTTGAGAACCGAGGATGAGGACGGGAAGGGGTTATTGGGAAGTGGATTGGACGAACCAGGAGGAAGTCGGTGACGTCGTAGACTTGTTGTGCTATTATAACCCAACACGACCTGTTCGCGTGTGTGTGGAAGGTGAGCTGGGGTTTCGGGTACTCGTCCTCGTCTTGCACTCACGTAGGTTTATTGTGTGATGCGACTTCTTCGAGTGAGAAGGACATAGCTCAAAGCCGACTTATCCGGTTCCGGTTGGAGGGGGAAGGATCGTGAGGCTGCTGCTGGGTCGTGTCATTGAGCTCATCGTGGTATATAAACAGCCTGTGAAGAGGGGGTCACATGCGGAGAACACTCAGGACCGGGTATTCCGGTCCGGTGGGAGTTTTCACGTCGGAAGTTGGGTTAATTTCCGGGTTGAACTTTGCACCCCGCAGAGATACTGATGCTGGAGTACGTATCTCGAGGCTCGATCCTTACGAGCTTTGGGGTATTGATACGTCACTGTGTCCGGTCCAACGGGAGCACAACTTCGAGATGACTGCTTTTAATCTGGTAGTATTCGATATTAACCATAGTACTTCACAACACTCGAGGGGGTTTATAGAAACACAGAAGTATTAATGTCCGTCAGGAGCCACCGTTGAACGTTGAACTACAACTCGGTTTTCTCTCTCTCTTCAAACAGTGAGAAACTTGGAACCGTATCCTTGCGCTTTTCACGCCAAATTCCTCTTCCTCCCCCCAACCACAATCACCCCCCAAAGCATCGACATCGCACCCATCATCGCAATCAACACCGGCTGCAAACTCGTAATCCCAAACTTCCCCGCCAGGGCCCCCGTCATGAACGGGAACACCGCAGAACCTGCTTGACCGAACCCAGCGATCCAGCCGATTGACCCGGCGAGTATGAATCTGGGGATCGTTCGACCGGCGTGGTTCATGGTGATGGGGTACATGGGGCCGAGGAGGAAGCCGACGATGGAGACGGCGATGGCTCCGCCGATTAGGGAGGGGACGAACCAGACTATGAATTCCAGGCTTGCGAAGTTTTTTTTAAAAAAAATGGTGAGATGGACGGGAGGGAGATAGAAGATAGAAAGAGAAAAACGTACCCAATGGCGAGAGCCGCATAGATGAATACGACGTAGCGTTCGCCGACCTTTGGTCACGGTACTCATGGTCAGACTCCACCCCGAACGAGCAAAACGTCGGATGTTCGAGAACTTACCAAAGCGTTAAACCACAACAACGCGACCCTCCCTAACGCCAACCCTCCAAAAAACCCAGACGAGATATACCCAGCATCCGGTCCACCATTCCTCTCCCGAATAATAAACGTCACGATCCATCCACCAATCGTCACTTCCACTCCAACGTATATCAGAAGGAAGAACGCCATAAAGTGGACATTCCGGTTGGAGAGAATCTGTCTAAACGATCCGTAGGAAGTACCTTCATGTCCTTTCTCCCCGAGAGGTTGTCCGATGTCCTGTAAACAGGCTTACACGAAATTGTGATATAAATTGGGGGCTCTGGAAGACCGATTAGCGGTAGGGGGGCTCACCGTCTTGGGACTTGAGCTTGAAGGTCGCTAGCAAGAGTGCGACGTTGATGATTGCAAGCCCGAGAGAAATCAGGAAGTAGAGCGACCACCGTTCGAGTTGAGAGAACTGTGTCGAGACTAGAGGTGCAGCGAAGGCTCCGACGCCATAAATGGCATGGAGTAAGCCCATCTTAGTTTCAGCGCGCTTTTTTAGGGAGGCGGCAAATGTGTTGACTTGGGCGTCCTAAGTGGACAGTCAATTTAGTTCGAAAGGATCGGGAAAGTTGAACTGCATACCAGAACGGCGATCCCCACTCCGTTGATGGTATAAGCCATTATGAAGACAGGAAATGGTAAGGCTGCACTTTGGAGCACGTAACCTACAACTGGGAGTGCGGAACCTTGGATCCAAAACATTCAGTCGTCGCCAGAGTCGGATGAGAGAAAGGGTACCTAATACCACCAGCTAACCGTCGGATCGTTCGTTGAGTGGGGTTCATTTAGAGGTCGAGGGAATGAACCTACCTTCCCGAAACCCAAGCGCTCGGACACGAAGACGTTCAAGCACGCCCCGGAGACAAAGCCCACGCAAGCAAAGATAAAGACTAAGGACACAAGGGTGTCGCTGACCTATCCGTACGTAAAGGCGTATTGGCACAAACCCAAACCCAATGACACAAGCGAACGTACATTGTAGATTGACTGAATCTTGGGCAACAAAGGTCCAGTAGTACCATCGTTCCACCCTACTACGAACATTGCCCACGAGAGGGAGATCATCTGCACGTAGGCTTTGATCTCCTGAGCCCGCGTCTGAACGAACGGTACATCCGAGTCCGCCGATGGCATGTCCTCTCGATCTTGGGATGTAGCAGGCTCTGAATCAGACTTTTGGTGCGCGACATGCCTCACGGTATGGGAATGAGATTCCAAGGCGGTTTTCGAGGGTAATCTTTCGAGCTCAATGGACTGGGCCATCGCAACAGGAGGAGGAGGTGGAGAGAAACGAAAAAGTCTTGGAATATTGGGGTCAGCCGGGTTTATAGCCAGCCGGGAAAACCTCGGTGTAATACATTGACAAAGTTTGTTCTCCGGCCTCCTCGCAATTTGGAGCCCGACACTGATCATGAACGTTGAACAGCTAACGCTGAGGTCGAGTCAGCTTTTGTCAGCCGTTGAATTCATTCCCAACTGGATAGCTGAGTAAAACGGTACCCCTTGTGATCAGACAGAGGAACTCAGAATCCGGAGCTTACAGTAGTTATAGACTTGCGAGTCAATGAAAGGTTCAAGTCGGTGCAAGCGAACAGGATATGCGAAGGGAACAATGACCTCCTGATCCATCTGCGGCTTGAGAAGACCGACGATGTAACGTGTCAGTAACGTATCAAGCCTGAAGCTGAAGTTTGCGGGTATATGGTCGATGGGATTGGACCGGATGGTGATGAGGAGAGGAAGAAGGAAAGCCCCGTGGGAAATATATACGCGTCTATCACATGTGCCGGGATTATGCTTTCGTCGAACGGTCTACGACGACCGTTACCGTTCCTTCAGAATCAGTGCTCGCGTCTTGACTTTCTCATCGACAGGCGCTTCAGCTCAGGGAATGCTACTTTACCCGTCGAACCAGTAAATTCGACTCAACAAGATGTTTTGTAAAGGCGAAGACCAAACAACTACCCCCCAAAGTTTCCAGCGACGGATGTTGAGAAAGCTCTTGCACTCCTTAACGGTCTGTGATTATCCCGGCGGTGTCTCGCAACCATCATCTGAGTACTTATCTGCCTTAGTCTGTCTTCAAGTTAACGAGTTTCGAGGGCGAGAGAAACCGATATTTCCCAGACTAAGTTCTGATTGTTATGATGGCTTTGGCGCGTTCTCGAGTTTTTCTCCGACCCTCCTTCCTCCTTGTTTGTATCATATAGATCAGTCACTGCACGCGTCGATAAAGGCACCTGGCACTAATCCTTCTCTCTCTAGGAGCTTCGCATAGCTTATTACGATCCAATCTGTACTGAATACGAGCACTGGCGTTAACAGGAAATGCTGAAGACTGGGGTACGAATGCATCCATCGAAACCAGATTGAAACGATTTGATTTCCACTCAATCTCCCGTCGAGTTCGCTGGTTCTGTGTAAATTCACTGCCAGTCACCCGGGGCTTTACCTTACTAGACTCCTTCAAAACTTGCCTGGGTACCCAATCAGAGCCCAGACTCAGCCAAAGGCAAGTAAATGAATAAAATCACGATGGTTTCCATCAGCCACTTACTCGATCTCTCAAATACATCTTGGTTGACAGGCGGGTACATTTTCTGTCAAAATCTTATCCACAGAACCCGACACTTCGTAAGAATCCATACTGAATTGAGGGGCGCTACTGACAAGAAGATTCTTGTCGCCCCAGTTGCCTTCTCACAGTTTCCACCTTTCGAGTTTCATCTTTCGGAAGTGCGGATGGTGTACTTGAGCTGTCAAAAGGTTGTAAATTGTGGTCCATATACGGTGAGCATCCCTGAATCATTCTACCCACACCATGCGGATTTTTTACTCAACGACGTTCGGACCTTGTTTATAAGGAGACTTATACAGTCGCGTTGTGTGCTTGTGATTTTATTTAGTTCCGGACGATATATTCACTACTGACTGGGACCAAACCAACCGAGACATGCTGGTTAGAAAGGGCAAAGGGCGAAGTTGGCCAGAACTCCTACTCCGGGATTGTCAATCCATCTCAGTAAAGTCTCTCGACCTGACTTCTCTCGTGCAGAATCCAGGATCTAGGTCGATCTCTTCGCCTCGAGGTTGACACATTCTGTCCTCGTTTCAGACCGTGCACATTCATGTTCAATTTCGTTTAAATGGACTGGCGGAGATGTTGACCAGGAACGGCTCCAGCAGATTGAAATTCTGACATGTCTCCAAGCTTCAAGCTTCAAGCTCCAACTTCAAGGGTTAATTCACACCTGTCAAGCTGAGCTGAGCGCTACCCACAAAGATTGACATGTGCCGGACATATGCCTTCTACCCATCGAACCTCGCCAGGGATGAATGGTTGTGTTGACCGACGCGTCTTGATATGGTACTCCTCTCGAGAGCAAAAAGCGTATAAAAGAGGCCCGACCTGGCTAGCTTTTCCACAGTCAAACACCTCTCACATATTCTAAGCTACTTACGAAGCCATGAAAGTTAGTCACCTTTTCTGTACTTGTTTTGGTACCGTTCGCTGACCTTCCTTGTACCAGTTCTTCATCACCTTCACTGCCTTGATCGCCGTCGCCGCTGCGGCTGCAGCTTTGGAGCCCGGACCCGTAGCCTCTCTTGAGGAACGCTCTGACCTAGAGGCGGTCAGTCATTTCTTTCATACGAGTGGGACCTCGAGATACTTAAATACTCGTCCTTCGACAGAGAGCTTGCACAGCCTCAAAATGTATCTGCAACAAAGTGCAGGGTCAGTTCTGCGGAAATCAGGCTATCAACCCAGACTGCAAGAACGGGCACGTCTATGAGTGCAACAAGAGCACCGGAAAGACCTGCGACTATGGCGTCAGGACCAGCTGCCAGCAATGCGGAAAGCTTTCGTGCTGAGCGCTTTCAGCCCTTTTCATGGGATGTTAGGTCCCAATACCACGCCAGACTTGGCTCGAATATTGATTGTATCTTTGTATATATGTATACTCAGAAATCACACTGGATATAGTCTGATAACTAGTCTTTCTAAATTCTAATCGACTCGTTGCCGTCCAGCATTGACTCGTCGATCAAATACGGACGCGTTTTTCACTCATGAACGTCGCATTGTGACCGAATAGCGGTGCAAAAAATACGAAGGATGCTCTCAAGATATCCAGCTTGCTCGACCTTGCAGTACTCAGGGTTTAGATGAAGATCAGGGTAGCCACATTCGAGTTCTTGAGAAGGCGCAGGGAGACGGCATTCTCGGCCCGGGCTGCATAGCCTTGTGTGTGTCTGTTTCTTGTGCAGTATATGCCTTCAAAGTTCTCAAAGTTCGCCGGTGTATGCAGCGATTGAGCCCTATCGCACCGTCAAATTAAAATTGTATCCCTTTCAGAGCTGCTCGCTTCTACTTATCATCACGCTCACCACCCTACCGAAAATGATATCTGAATCCGCCTCCGCCGCATCGTGAAGTTACAAAAACGCGAGAGCAAGCTCCATTCTCAACGACCATAGGCCATGCACAATTTGGGGCTCAGATTATACGCATGAATAAACGAGCTGGTATTCGAAGGAGATAGAAGGGACGGAATCGATCTCGATATGTTTCCAGGGTTGGTGTATTGTGAACGTTCAGCAAATCCCGTCATCTCAACGGGAAGCGACGGACCAGTGGCATTGTTTGTACTGATGGTGAAACTGGACTAACTTCGTCCTCCCTTAGAGTGGCCATATCCAAACCGAAAGGTACAACGTTCAACAATGAAGATGGGAATCCTCGAGCTGAGAAGTATGGGGAGACGGCTTATCGGCCCGGGTTGCATAGCCTTGTGCATATGGAGTCTATGGACCCTGGTCAGGTCGAATCTCGCTCCGGAACCTTCTGGTAGCCCGACGTTCAACACAGCTGTTACCATGTATCCAGCAATCGAGCCCTACCAGACTGGCAAATTGAAAGTGTCTTCCCTCCATACCCTTCAGTAAGCATCACGTTCCTCGTAATCGAGTTCAACCTCTAATCATTGGAATGGGTCCGTTGTAGTTATGAATTATGCGGGAATGAAAAGGGTGCTCCCGGTGCGTAGAGATGACTCCCGAGCCCAGAGATGCTTTCTGAGTGAGCTTGAATGACTACAGTTATCTTTTTGCACGGTGCGTCGTCAGTACAGTATCCTGGTCGTTTGAGAATCGCGACCGATTCTTCGTCTAAGGTGGACCAGGGAGTGGCTTCACCCCTCGCGATCGAACCTTTTTCAACTCAGAGAAATATAAGGTCAATCTTCATTTGGTACGATCTAGGTTAGAAAGACTCATTTAAGGTATCTGGGGCCAGATAATACTTTTGGACCAGCGAGGAAGCGGAAAATCAACGCCGTAACGAGCGATTCAACGTCTATGAGAATCAACATCCTTCTTATCAGTTTTCGCCCCCCTAGACACGGGAGTATCGAAGAGAACACAACCTGGGACCTGGTAAAGGACATAGAAAAACTACGGGAGGAGCTTCATGTCGAGAAATGGCATGTTTTCGGTGGATCATGGGTACGATGTCGCTTCAAAATCGCGATATTCAAACCATACTGATGTCGAACTGTTGGGCGCATTTGACAGGGATCTGCGCTTTCTCTTGCGTATGCCCAGGTCTGCCTTTTCTGAGCTCCAGCGTACGCGTGTCGAGATTATCTAACGAGTGTTCAATCAGTCGCATCCCGATCGGGTCAAGTCCCTCATCTTACGGTACGGGCAATCAAGCATATAGCACATATTTAGCAAACGTTCCGTTCTCAAACATTTTGCAGCGGTGTCTACACGTGTAGGAAGAGGTATGCGTGTGCCACATTCTGCTCTCGTAGCGATAGTTTCTGACCACACTCCGGTCTACACAGTGAAAATAACTTCGTGTCTCAAGAGATCGGGGCATCGAACCTTTTCCCAGAAGCCTGGTATGTACACACGCGCCTTAATCACTGTCTTCGGATTCTATTAAGCGTTCTGTCATTTAGGGACGAATACATTTCTGTAATCCCAGAGTCTCAACGGCACGATACCACCCATGCTTACAAGCCGCTTCTACATTCTGAGGATAAGGCCGCGCGATTGAAGGCTGCCAAGGCATGGGTCACCTGGGAGTTCGTACTGCCGCATCTGCAACTCCGGACGTTCTGGCCTGACGACTTCCGGCAGATACACGATCTCCAAGTTATACCGGGATCCTGCCACCTTCGATATTGGGACGGATGACGAAGTCCTGTTGGTCTTTTTGCCCCATGTTTCTCGGCCTTGCAACTAAACGTTCACACTAGTGCTAACGCTTTGATTGAATGCCATTATTTCACAAACGACGTGAGTCCTTTCGCCTAGATGCATTTGTCAAACCAGACTCAGGGGAACTTAGTGTTGGTTGAGAGATGGTCAACTGTTGGAGAAACAAGAGATCGACAAGATGTACGGACAATAGGCTGCTTTGAAGCCCCGACTTTCCTCTTCACTGACCTCTTTTACTAGCCGCCACATACCGACTATCGTCGTGCAAGGCAGGTATGATGTGGTATGCCCTGTATGTTTCACACTTCTATTAATGCGGGACATCGCACTCATAATCCTCCTAACAGCCAACCACCGCATGGGAGCTGAAGAAGGTAGGAAAGGGGTTTGTCATTTCTATTTGTTACACCTGGCTCATGTTGACAGGTTTGGCCCGAAATAACACTTCACATCGTTCCCGATGCGGGACACACCTCCGCTGAACCAGGTATCGCGAAGTTATTGGTGGAGGTAAGGTTCAATCTTCTTAGGAGCGCGATAAGAAAATGCTTACGACGTTTCATTAGGCGACAGATAAGTTTGCTGATCTATAGACAACTGAGAGGTCGAACCATGGGTCTTAAGACCGTGTAATAATGAAAGCGATCATTTGTACGAGTATGGATTTTAATTGAGAGCACTCGGAGTCCTCTCGGATGACGACGGCAAAATATAGCAACCAGTGCAAGGTTTCCTGTACAGTAAGCGGACGGGACTGTACTGTACTGTACTCAGTGTTGAGTCGATGGGCCAGATCAAACGGTCTCCGGAGATGACTGGAAATAGTCATCCGCGCCGTTGGCGGCGGATGAGGTCAAAGCGGAGTTACATAAGCGGCGGTTGGCTCTCCATGCTCTTTATAACACGCTGGACGGAAAATGAAAGCAGGCTGGCAAGTCCATATATGCTGCCAGGCAATTCACCTTCAATCTTTCCCTCATTCTAATCTCTTTTGGAATCCCGACGACGGCAAGATATAGCCGAACTAAAGTATTTGACGTATCACCTGAAGCAGCGCAACAGCTTTTCCCTCCCATCACTCCAACGGCACTCAATTCACGGACTCTATTCTAAACAGTCATCGCCCAATGCCCAATGCGCTCACTAGGAATGTAGGCCTTCGCGTTGGACCCATCTTGCTAGAAAGATTAGTCAAGCATTACTTCGATCGCCTCAAGAGCGATGTGCAACACAAGGAGGGCAAGGGCAAGGGCAATGGCAATGGCAAGGACGTACAGTTGAGGCAGGACGAGCTCTTATATGATGAAGCGTTCCACATAATCAAAGTAAGCATTGGACGACTTTGACCTGAGATATCATCTAACATTGGCATTAAGGCCTTTCTAGAAGCGGCCTCATTGTAAGAAACAAACGCGACACTCTGCTCATCGACTGCTGACCTCCCCGCCAGACATACAGTTGAAGAGATGCAGCAATTTTCCAACTATCGCACGATATCTCCTCCCTGGGTACATGTCGTCCGAGTTTTAGTACCTATGTCGTGCTGTGAAGAGGCCGCGGGACATTTGGTTACAGCGCTCGGGGGAGAGGATGTCGCCAGGCGCGTCGTCGGTGGGGTCAAGTGGTGGCAAGTACGCAGTCTGAACGGGTGAGCATGCATGCATGACGATTTGAGCATATTCGTCTGTGCTCACCCGATTTCCAGTGTCGACGGACAGTGGATCACAGCAAAGAAGGACTGGCAGGAGCACAAGCGTCGGTACAAGATGCAGGACAAGGCCACCAGGGAAAAGGAAGCAGGCCCTGAAACTGCCCACGAATCTGGAATATACGAAAAAGACATGGACGAAATGCGATGTATCTTGTATTCTCATGGTGGTCAGTCATCCATTACCTTCGTTGACATGGGGGTTCAGCTCAAGAAATGTTTCCAGGTGGATACTACTTTGGGAGCGTTGACCAAGAACGGTATGCTTCATCTAAAGGCGACCCTTTGCATGCTTACCGCATACCCTAGGTACAGCATTCAACGCTTTGCCAGGAAGATCAATGGGCGTGTATTTGGTACGTCCAACCACTCCCCGATACATCACACTCTGAACTTTCCGTCAGCCATCAACTATCGCCTAGCGCCCCAATATCCCTTTCCGTGCGCCCTTCAAGACTTGATCGCAGCATGTAAGTTTCCATTTGTTTCACGGTCACCGAGGCTGAAACGACTTCGTTAGATCTCTATCTGATTCGGCCGCCTCCGGAGGCAAAACATCGGCCTGTACAACCCGGTCACATAGTCATCGCAGGAGACTCTGCTGGCGGTGGACTGTCTCTGGCCCTACTGCAAGTCATTCGTGACTCTGGGCTTCCTATGCCTGCGGGCGGTGTCCTCATATCCCCTTGGTGTGATTTGACGCATTCCTTTCCCAGTGTCCACACGAACACAGATACGGACATCATACCTCAATACGGTCTCTCCCTCCACAAGCCCAGTACACTTTGGCCTCCACCCCCACCTGAAATGACCAAAGGTGTTCACAATGGTCTCCGTTCTCGGATACGGCAAACATTCAAGCTGGATCCCCCTGCCGATGCAACCAGCACCGTCTTAACCTTCAATCAGAATCACACGAGCGATACCAAGGCATCAATGCCAGTCGACGTTGGCGCTACTACTCCCCTTCCCCAGCCCGATTCAGCAAACACGTTCGAGAAGCAAACCTTCTCACTAACAGCAAATAACGGAGAAGTCTTGACAGTCGACACGCAAGTGCAATTGTATACTGTCAATAGTCTCCTCTTCCATCCTCTTGTCAGCCCAGCTTTGTCATACCTCGGGGGACTACCGCAACTGTTTTTCATCGCGAGCGACAAGGAGGTGTTGAGGGACGAAATTATATATACGTAAGGTTTTGGTTGCAACTTTTCCAATTGTGGTACTCACCTTCCGGCCGTTGTAGCGCGCACAAAGCAGCATCCCCCGAAAAGTATCCGATCAAGGATGATGTCCGTACAGCATACCCTAGTTTGCGCGGGATCGAAGAGCGATTTGACGCCACGCCTGTACATCTACAAGTTTACGACGGTTAGTCGCTATTTATCCAGTTTCGTCCTTGCAACACTGAAAGTCCTTCAACAGATGCTGCCCATATCCTTCCAGTGCTCTTTCCCTTCACCACCCCAGGCAAATTTTGTCACAGAGCGATCGCCTCGTTCTGTAAGTACGTGACGAAAATGAACGTCCCCCCAACGCCTGCTGGAAGTTCGTTCAATTCATCAGTGGACAGCCGGTCGTCTAGAAAGCCGAGTCTACGGGCGCCTCGATCGAAGAATAGCCTCCTCAACCCGATATCTTCAGTCGTACGGAGAGCCTCTTTCTCTTCTAAAATGACGAAAAGGTCTTCCCTCGAGTCGCATAGCACCAATGAATCCTCGAAGACGGAGGGTGACCTGAAGCGATCCCAATCCGAAAGTCCAAAGCGAAATAGACTGCTAGGACGTCAGCGGCGACGGAGTTCTGTTCCTCCTCCCCTCCCCCTCAACGCCAGTGGCTCTCTTGGTTCACCCGAAATACAGATACAGAGCCCTCCGCCTTCTGCCCCGCCCATGATCTTGACCAACTCGGACAGTCCGTCGATGAACGCGTCCGGCTCAGGAGGCGAAATTGTCGAGCCGAAGTTTGCAGACATACTCTCTTCTCCTCCCAGTCCCCTTGATGAGGAGCGTTTTGCTGGAGATCCTGTAGTGTACAGCGAAAATTTGGTACGTGTCCCAATCCCAACCAGTGAGAATAAAACTTGAATCGTTCTCAATCAGGACTTCCCATCGATGAGAACCAGGATGGTTCGTGAGCGCGTCTCAACGCGAGGAGTTATAAGGTCCTTGGAGCCAGAATCTGAACTTGATGCCTGTCGCGTTCCCCACGAGATGATTGGTGCCCTTTCGGAGCTAGCTATTCGACGGTACTTTGCAGGTCATAAGAAGTTCGACACCAAGTTCGCCTCGACGATACGAGCTATCGAAAAGCACCGCCGGAAGCATCTAGAGCGCGCCAAGAAGGATACAATCAAGAACATGAACGTCCTCCAGAATTCGCTTGATCGAGAGGAACAGGAGGTAAAGGAGGACGGGAAGAGTTCCAATATCAAGGAGGCGTTGTTAGCGTCCTCCGGATGGAGTTGGGCGTGGGCGCTGGACGGCGATGAACATCCCCCTCCCAGCAGTATAGTCTCGAGGAGAGACACGTCAGAGGCGCTCGACTTGGCACGGATCGCTGACCAGGCGGTGTTACAGGATGAAGGAACCGCTTTGAGCGGCAATAATCTTTGGGGTTTTGTTTCGAACATGTTGACCAATCTACCGGATAAGCAAACCAAACGGGAGAAGGAAGGGACCGAAGATGCCAAAGAGGATGCCCCATCACCGAAGACGAAGTCTTCATTATTTTCTATCTCTAATTATGTTCCTAGAGCACGCACCACCTCCACATTCAAGGCTTAACTATAATAATTGGGGATCGCTGATGTATTTACACAACTTGTAGGCTTTAGACACAGTGTAACTCGACCATAGAACTAGGGAAGACAAGAACCCCAATCATTTGACATCACCAAATCGTAACTTTGACCGCTTGCCAACACGAACCTGCGTTCTCAAGCGTCCAATTAGATCCAGCGCAGCCACAAATCCTAAGTGTGCACTTACCATCTGGTACTGAATGCCACAAAGCTGAAGAAAGTCATTCAAGAGACTATCCCTGCCTGAGCCTTGAGGGGTGTGACCATACTCTTCGAGCAGGGTCCCACAAGTCTCGGCTTTAACCAACCGAAGGGTTGGAGTCAGGCCCTGCCCATCTCCAATCGACGAGTTTTGCTCACCATCGAGATCAAACGCGGCCTTCAACGTCTTGGGAAAGTGTGCGCTTACGGTACCATCAGAGCGACGGAGAGTACTGAGAATCTCAGAGCTCGGATCCCTGTCGCTGCGAAGCTGAGCGTTGGCCCTCATACTCTCCCTACTTTCATTTCAGAAGGTTTGTGATTCGAACTCTCGAAGCAGCGCTCACGAATTGTGCAACTCCACTCGGATCTTGTCTAGCTGCCCTTTCTTCTCCTTGACCTCCTCCATCATATCGTCCGGGATTAGCTCCTTCACGTGCTCCGTGAAAAGCTCCTCGACGACGCGATTTACCTCTTCCTCGACTTCTTTCTCCACTGGACGGGCCCAGGTGATAGAATCAGCAAAGGGTTACGCGTACAAACTTCTGAATAAACGAACCTTCCCGTTGTATGTCGCTCACAACCTGGGTCTCTACAAGATTCTTGTAGATCACTGCTCGATGTTGGTCAGATCGTCTACCACCGGCAAATAAGGTATCACGGCGTACAACCAATTTCCTCCAATCCGTCCTGCTGAGCTTTCTGCTGGTGGTTCAGCAGCTTGCGGACACTACGTCGAGAGTACGTTCAGCATAAAGGACGATCTTTGTGTCAAACAACAGGAAAACACACTCGTCCAGTCCTTGTTCCAGGGTACCGTCCCCTTCGAATATCCCAATGTGACACGTTTTTCCTTCCAGGTCGTCCAGAACTTTCTGTGGACCGTCAGACCGGTTGAGTGGCTGAACGTTAACCCACGACTTACAATCAAATCTTGAATACCACCATCCATCATCGCCAAGACCTCACGGACCGCAGGATTCTCCGGGGGAGTAATGGGGGCAGTGGAATCGGAGGACATCGAACTCCTCCTACTTATAGGCAGGACAGAAGAGGCAGGAGAAGCAGTCGAAGAATCGCTATCGACTGGCATGGCAACAACTGGCGAGCGGATGACCTTCATGGCTTGGTTAACAGGATCGCAAAAACGATGTCGGGAGGAAGAGTGGGTGGCTCTAACTTCGAGGTACTGGATTTCCTTCTTTTAGATCCCTCTGAGACGACATGCGGTCGCAACGTGGTTTCTCCGTAGGCATTCTGAATACTTCTAGTTGATGTAGTGGGACACGGTGGGGACGCGAGGAAGGTTAAGAAGTAGAACGGACGAAAGAAGGAAGGATCCGCAGTGAATGTACATTATGACGTGCAATGATAATGATATAGATCTAAGTATTATTGAATGTTCTGGGAGTGGTGTTCGTGACTAGGTACTCAATTCTCAGTTTCTTCTTGTGCTTTCGCACGAGACTGTGGGTTTGATGAAGCTGCGCTCAACTGCGCGGCCATTAACTCGCGGAATCGTGAGTTGGGATTATTGACCTGAGAAGATTGAAGCATGAGTAACATGGACGGATCGACCGGGGGCCGAGTACGACTCACCAACTGGCGGTAGGTTCCAGATTCTGATATACGGCCGTCTACGATACCCCTGGTTAGGACCAACAAACACAGGCCTTCGTAAAGCAGCTTACCTTCGAGGACAACAATTCGTTCGGCCCGTGCTATTGTAGAAAGGCGGTGTGCGACAAACAGGCATGTAGTCTGACGCTTTCGCAGAATTTTGTCCACAGCATCGTTGACCTGCCATCAGGAGGAAACATCAGGATTCTGTAAGGGAGGGAGAGAAACACAAAAAGCGTACCCGATGTTCAGAAGCCGCGTCCAGTGAGCTCGTGGCCTCATCTAAAGCCAATATCGCGGGCTTCTTCAGTAATGCACGAGCGATAGCCAGTCTTTGCCTCTGGCCGCCACTGAGACTCAATCTCCCGACTGGATAGTGTCTCTGTCAGATCCCTCAGCGTAACAAGGACGAAAGGTGACGTACTCTCCGTATCAAAACCTTTGGGCATACCCCAGACAAATTCACAGTTGGCTTCTCTCGCGGCTTGTTCGATTTGTTCGCGAGTGGCGTCCTTGTTGCCAAAGGCTATGTTGGACGCAATGGTACCGTTGAAAAGGATTGGGTCCTGGGGGACAATTCCGATAACATTGCGCCACGAGTCGACAGAAAATTCCCGGATATCTAGAACAAACGGTCCATTATTCATGCATGGCCCAAGGAAAGTGGGATTCATGGGAGAGGGTCGGATAACTAACCTTGTCCATCAAAAGTAACTTTGCCTCTAACGGGATCGTAGTATCGGAGCAACAGTGACTGAACTGACGATTTTCCGCTTCCGCTTTGACCGCTAGAGGAACCTGTCAATGGATGCAAAGGGGAAGGTTCGGAGTTCAGAACACATACACAATTGCCACACTTTCACCAACGCCAACTTCCAAGTCAAAGCCCTTTAGGATCTCAACACCCTTCCGGCTGGGATATTCAAACTGTACGTTTTCGAAACGGATAGGCCCTCGGCGGGTAAGAGAAACTGGAAGGCCTTGGCGGGACGGAATGGCGGGTTCTCTGTCCAATAACTCGAATACCCGTGATCCGGCACCTACGCCTCGCATTATGGAGGCCTAATACGTTCGTTAAAATGTTGAAAGGTACTCGCACTGTTGAACGAAGCATACGAAAAATCCCCTTAATGAGAAGTGAGCGAAAGGCATAGGTCAAAGAAACCAGACCATACGTGAGCATTTGGAGACCACTTCCGACGTAGGCCGTATAGAACATCAAGCTGGTCAAGTCTCCGACAGTGATTTGACTCTGGGAAACCAGGGTTCCGCCTATACAGATGAGGCCACATTTCGATGAAGACGTATCGTGAACACGCACCATATCCAAGTAACGCCAGCAGTGTGACATTACCGCTCCAACCCGTGCTTCCAAAGAAGATCCCGGTTGCTATGGCTTCCTTTCGTGCAAGCGCCAAAACGTTGTTTACACGGTCGTGGAACTTGGCCTCTTCCTGAGGTTGAGCATTATAGGCCTGAACAGTTCGAAGCGCCGACAGAGATTCCGTGGCCACTTTGGACATCTCACCCATCGCTTCCTGGGTCTTGTTGGACAGTTTCTTGAGGTAACGACCATAGAAGACCTACGGTGGGCGCGGTGAGAAAGTGAGTACAGAAGCATACGGTGATTCGGGACGAACAGCGCCGAGCGAGACAGGTGGAATGAGGCATAGCATCAAGGATGTCAGCGTGGTTGAGATATAGAACATCGCGCCGACTGCGTTTCCGAGGTTAGCTTAAGCACAAAGATGACCTTATAATGGACACGCACGGCCGACACACGACATCACGATCGCTCGCAGCCCATCTGAGAGGTTCTGTGTGACACTGCAAGAGTAATGACTATGAGAGCAATCTCAATGAGGGTCGATTGTGCGCACCTCTCACCGACAATGCTCGTATCGACATTCAACCTGCTGAGGACATCTCCTTCACCCTTCTCGACGAACTCCACTTCTTGACGGAGTGAAGCTGCGTAAGTTCTTTCTCTTAGCCTCGCAATGATCCGTTGCCCTGCCAAAATTACGCAGTCAGCACCAGGAAAGATAGTCAACCTTCTAAAACGCACCGGCCATCTTCATGAGGAACGCACGTCCAGCGTTCGCGACTGCTCCGGCGGTGAAAACACCAAGTAATATTCCTGAAGCTTGCCAAATACCAAGTCCGAAAGGAATTTGCTGTTGAGTTGAGGACGTGAGCCCTTCGAATGGAACAAAAGGCGACTTACCGGGTTTGTAGACGAGAAGAAATCAATCAGCTTTCCAACCATGAACGGTATTGACATGGAGACGGACGAAGAGACCAGCAGCAATCCAACGGCTATCGACAATGTCTTCTTTTCCGGCTTTGCCAACGCGAATATTTTCCTCAGTGAGGAGCCAGCACTAGCAGATGACGAGGGCAGAAACTTGGACAGTATAGAAGACTTCGCTGGTTTCGTCGCGGCCGATGATTGCTGGTTGTTTTCCTTGGTAGCATCTGCAGGCTGAGGCTGAGACTGGCTGGAGTACATTCGCATACGAATCCCAGCTTCGTACCCGCCGGTTCCTGTCAGCCGAAGGTGCAGAAACGGTCGACATTGTGCTCCTTGTTGGTGTTGGCGGAATAGAGGTTGTCGGGAAAGGAAAGCGACGTGTATTGACTTCGGATGGTAGAGATTCCGGGCAAATACGCCCTGCATGGTGAAAGGATGGGCCCTTCGTCGAGGTTGCCCGGAAAATTTGAAGCAAGTCTAGTGTAACGGGTAAAGGGATAAATCAGCTGACGCCTACACGGTGTACTACACGGCCTGCTGACGCAGTCAACGTCAACCGGCGTGTTCTCCGCGCCCAGCGCTTATTTTCCGACCTTCAGACCACAGGTTCATATTCAAAGAGTGTGTGATTGTTATACTACAACGTATACATCAAAGTACAGGCTAAGAGCGAAGGGTGTGCTGTGTACAGTATATTACATCTTACGGAGCTTCCTCAACTTCGCTCGTACTTCCATGGTACTCCAGTCTCCATCCCAGTTCCGCTCCTCTGAGTCCAGGTTTTGCTCATCGCCGTCGTCGGAGCATAGTCTGAATGTATCGGTGAAAGGTGGAGATGAGTCAGTCGCAGTGCTGTAATAGTCTACGCTTGCAGCGCGTGGTACTGGTGTCAGGAGTATGGTCGACCGCTTGCTGATTGTGGCAAGTGCGTGGTCTCCTCGAGGGTGAGAGCGCAGGGAGTAGGAGCGGCCCAATCTACGCACGGGAACGGTCGTGTTCGATTCTGAGGTGACAGTCTCACCGGTGCTAATGGGAGAGTCAGGGGAATCTGAGGAGTCCGAACCATTGGAGTCCGACCGCGTCCTTAGAAATACATGGAACGATGTGCGCTGAGGGGAGGGGGAGGGAGGCAGGTTCAAGGCTATCTGCGAGGGGGATTGCAGAGTCCATCTGAACTTGCGACGGGATTTGCCCGGTTCTCGACAATGCGGTGATTCAACGGGTGGAAAATTGAGATTGCTCGATTTTCTGAGCCACTTGGTCGTCTTCAGGAAAGCCCGCTTTCCTAGAGACAAAATACAGAATGGGCGCGGACGTGTAGGGGTGCTATGAGATAGTTGTTTCTCCTCGGTAAGGGGTTTACTATCTGCAAAAAAGACTATGAGTTAGATGACACTACGGGCATTGAGGTGTTCGTACAAGATACAGCGCCTTGCGGTGAGAATCGAATGCAGGGAGCTTGGGTGATGCCAGATAGAGAAGATACGGGGCAGATCTCTCCTGTACTTTCCTACAATTGTGCGAGGTTAGCGACCCCCTACGAGAAACATGATTCAACTCACTTGTTTATCAGAATCACCAGTTTGGGATGATGCCCCCATAGCATCGATATTTTGCTTATGGCCTGCACACGGCATGGTAAAGAGTGGAATGTTTTGGTGAAAAAGAATGACTGGGCAACCCTAGAGCTCCTTAAACGCAACGGGGCCGTTTATATACGAGGATCAGCCCGAACCTCCTATATACAGACTGAACGATCTGAGTCCCGATCTCTGATGAATCACTCCGATCGAGAAATGGCCAAGTAGGGACCCTTCGATTTGAACTTGCATTGCAATCGTAGATAGAGAGATAGATCCTGATAAGCCCAGTAGAGTCGATGAATAGTCTTCGATTAGGTGCTACCAGTTTGAAAGCGTCGGAACAGTCCCCAAAGAAAGCTGCTCCTTTTAGGAGGCTCACTAGGAGGTCCAGGTTCAACCACGAACGCAAGGGGATCTGGCCGTTTCGATAACCCATCGCGACTGTATTTCAGTACGAGATCGAGCAAAGTCTTTTCCAAATACCGCATGAACATGGCTTCCCTCTTCCAGACCCCTGTCGTCCATATAGGCAATGCGGTCTTTCCTGTAACGTCTGCCACCGGCGCCGGCCCCGCATTCAAAGTGTTTGGTAGTCTGTCTCTCCAAGTCTTCCTATCCATACGTCGGGCCATAACAACATCCGTGAATAGGCGGTCGCCGACAACGATGAGCTCGTCGTCACGTATTGGGGTCTTTAAGGATTGGAAATACGACCGAATTGACTTTATGCATGAGTAACCGGGTTTCAGAGATTTGTGAAAGAGGACAGGAACACCAAGATGATGAGAAACAGATTCAGCCTGGTGCGTCGTGATCAATCAGAGCGAAAGTCTTCGGACGAATGTGACCCGCACCTGAATCCCCCCAGCATCCATACGAGTCCCAGCAGAGTTGCTGACAATAATCACGTTGCCCTCACCGAAGGTATCCTTGCATAACTTCCACGAAGCCTGAGTATGAGTGTCAGTCTTCCTTGTTCAGCTCATTCGCCTATTACAGATGTTGACCTCTAGTTCCGGAACAAGACGATCTTTATGAGGCACAGTCTGCAAAATGTGTTAGGTTTGTGTCGTTAAGTCATAAGGAAAGCGTACCAAGCAGTTATCCTTGTCAAATATCGCTCCTCGATACCCTGCTTTCTTCAGTGCGCGGAAATTTATATGGCGAATGTCTTTCGGCAAAGAAAATTAGTTCCTTTCTGTTGTCAAAGAGATTGGAGGATAGCCGATACCTGTAACAGCAACAGCCGGTATGATAATGCTCGATTTCACGAGGAGTTGGAAGGGCACGAGGAGACCAGGAACATTGAGAGGCATGCAAGAGCCCTTGCGTCCCGGAGGCCTCGGAAAACGACGCGCTCCGGCAGTTGCCGCTTGAAAATTGCTACCACTGCACGTGACGCGACGCGCTTCGCGTTTCTCTCTCAACCATCACACTCATCGACAATGCAGAACGGTAACAACATCGCAAACGGAGCTCGCAAACACGACGAATATCAGTATTTGGACCTCATAAATCGTGTCCTCGACGCGGGAGATATACGACCAGACCGCACTGGCACCGGCACAATCTCGGTTTTTGCCCCGCAGAACTTACGGTTCTCCCTCGCCGACTCGACTCTACCTCTCCTTACGACAAAGCGTACATTCCTGAGAGGAATAGTAGAAGAACTTCTGTGGTTCATTCACGGTTGCACCGATTCCACGATCCTATCGAAGAAGGGTATAAAGATTTGGGATGGGAATGGTTCCAAGGCATTCCTTGAGAGCCGTGGTCTCCACGATCGGCGAGAGGGAGACTTGGGGCCTGTGTATGGATTCCAGTGGAGACACTTTGGAGCAGAGTACACAGATTGCGAGAAGGATTACAAGGGCCAGGGTGTTGATCAGTTGCGGGAGTGCATCCAGAAGATCAAGGAGAATCCGACTGACAGACGCATAATATTGAGTGCCTGGAACCCCAAAGGTGCGTTTGGTTCTTTTTTATCGCTCCCAAACACGATTGAACGCGTCATCTGCAGATATCCCTCTCATGGCTTTACCGCCGTGCCATCTTCTCTGCCAGTTCTACGTTCATCTCCCCCCAGAAAGCTCTCAGGAGAAACCCAAACTCTCCTGCCTGATGTACCAGCGGTCTGCTGATCTCGGGCTTGGGATTCCGTTTAACATCGCGTCTTACGCGCTGTTGACCCACATGATCGCCCATGTTACTGGCACCGACGCGCACGAGCTCGTAATACAGCTCGGTGACGCCCATGTCTATCGGGATCACGTCGACGCACTGAAAGTTCAGCTCCAACGCGAACCGAAGCCATTCCCCAAGCTCAAATGGGCAAGAGAAGG
The DNA here is from genome assembly GCA_024721195.1 of Marasmius sp. AFHP31. Lineage (NCBI taxonomy): Eukaryota > Fungi > Basidiomycota > Agaricomycetes > Agaricales > Marasmiaceae > Marasmius > Marasmius sp. AFHP31. The sequence goes on from JANHQD010002511.1 coordinate 44,606, forward strand.
AATCGCTGATATCGAGGACTTCGTCGCAGGGGACATTGTTGTTGAAGGCTACGATCCGCATCCAAGCATTGCCATGAAGATGAGCGTATGATAAAGATGGACAGCTGTCTCCTGGTGTGTATGTGTGTTTCATTTTCTGTTTCGAAGCGAGTCCCGTAGGGTTGCGTGTGCCGACATGATCAACAAAAGAGCGTATTTATAGGAAGGAGTGTGAGATAAGTATTTATGAATGAATGGCAGTGTTCAGAGGTTGTCTGTGTCTAATGTCTAAACCAGTAGAGATACAAAGCACAAGTTTAATGAAGGGCATAGGAGGATTGAGTATCAGGTAGAAGTCCAAAGCATATTCATAAGGGCATAGGCATAGACGAAACCGTGAGTAATGTGGAGAGTTCGCAATAGCAGGCGTGTCGTGTCGTAAAGTCGTCGCTGGATATTTCAGGACCTCTTTTCCCAGTAGGTAAGGGTGTCGATGGCGAAAGCGGGGTTTTTGCATGCAGTATCCTCGTAACCACTAGGGGCCTGAAAGAGAGTTCTGTCAGCAAAACATAAAGGGAAACCAAGGAGAAAACCGTACCTTCAACCTCCAAGTTCCCGTGTGGTCACAAACAGCTTCAACGCCAGCCTCCAGGCGGGCATTGTGCAACGGTTTGTGACTGGGTTGACCGTCGTGATGCCTCTTGAGGGGGTCCTTCCTGGTGTAACTGTGCAAACAAGCCAGGCATGTGAACGCCTTTTTGGGAGTGTGAACCAAAGATTCCTTATGGCGGTCGATGTCACCCGTGTTGAACAGGACGTGGTTGCAGTGGAAGATGCAACGATAGCGACCTATTTTGTCCATTGCCGGGTGCTCGTGGATGAGGTGTGTCACAGCATCTTCGACGGTTTCAAAGCGCCTAGAACAGCCCGACATCGACGGGCATCGAAGGACAAGCTTGCCATTCTTGAGGTCGAACACGGTGCGAGAAACGTCCTCGTCGCTGGAGTTGTGCCCTTGAACTTCCTCCTGGATTTGACTCCGCTCTTCGAGTCGGGCCATGGCAAGCTGGTACCTCTCGTCGACCTCACTGGATTCCCGTTGACTCCTCTGCCGTTTGGAGGTTGTTGGGGACTGGCGGAGAGAACCAACGGCAGTGCGCTTCCTTTGTGAACGGCGGGGTCGGGGTTGGAATTCACTGTCGGATGTGGTCTCATCACTCCCAGGGGACCATCGGGAATTCGCCCTGCCAGTGGGGGCGCGACAGGGGAGAGGTCGCAGCTCGCGGGGCTGGGGGGAAGGTTCTCGGGAGGATTCGAACTCCGAGTCAGAGAAGACCGGAGGAGGAGGAAGGACGTAGTCGTCGATGCTGGAGTAGTAGCTACCATCGCTCGACGAAGCCTCGACGAAGTAGTTAGCCAGATCGTTGGACACGACGCTCATGGGGTTGACGCCCGCATCAAAACACTGCGTGAAAGAGGAAGATAGGTTAGTGATTGAGAGACTGGGAAAGAAAGAACTTCCAAACATACGAAATTCGTCGACGCCGGGAACTGGTTGCCGAATAACTGGACGTCTAGCTCAGTTTGTTGAAAGGAAGCGGGAGGCTGATTGAAGTTCCAGAAGTCGCTACTAGGAGCTGCCCATGACTGCATCGTCTCCGCCGCTGGTGTGAGCAAGGGAACCTGGGGGACTACAGAGGCTGCAGTTGGGTTCAGAGGTTCGAAGGACGACTGTGACGGAGGAAGGCTGAAACCGAACGAGAAGCTAGGATCGAAGAACGAAAGATCCTGTAAGTTGTTGAGGTCGAATATGGCCTGGTCACCGGACGAAGAGTTGGTGGACTGCGTGAAGGAGGAGGAAGGCTGAGTCGAATTAAGGAAGTTGGCGAAGTTGGTGGTATCACTATCCACTTGATCGAGGCCAGAGTAAACCTGCGAAATACAATCCTCGAGAGTCAAGCTGTCTTGACGAGACCGACCAGCGGATGCAGCGTGAGCAGACGCTGTGTGCAGGTGTGAAGAGTAGAAGCTCATTCTTTCGCGAGGTGAGATTGTGAGTTCGTAGGGAATTAGGGTATTGTTAGGCCTTGTAGGAAGTGGATAGCGGGAGTCGATGGGATGAGATGGAGAGCGCCTGCGCTTGAACTTTATAGGCCAGCGAAAACAAGGTGGAGAGGGTGGTCGGGGCTGGGGCAAAGCGTTTGGAATGTGGACTGGCTCTCGCATATATGGCCACAATCTTCTGGACAAAACAGGAAGCTATTCTATTGTTTAACATTTGGCCAGGACGATCGGGAGCTACCGACTCGGAGGACAAAGGAACACTGACTCTTTTTGTGGCCGAGTCGAAACCGCACGGGCCTCGATGACGGCGCTTATTGTTTCGCGCGCTCTTTAGCAATCATGCCAGAAGGAATTCGATACCGTCCATGAGTGGGATTGCCAGCTTCCAGCTGGCATAGCAGTAAGAGAGGAAAGAAGGGTGGGAAGAACTGTAAGTAGCGAAAGTGGGGCGGATAACCTGACTTTCTGATGGGGAGAATTTTGGTCAAAAGTATTGTGAGACCAAATGGAGCAGCAGGAAGTGAGACATTCAGCTTTGGCCATGACCGTACACACCGCTATTGGATAAGACCTCTCGATGGTAGCCTCGGAGCATCACAAATATTCCTTCCACGAGTCAGTGCATCTCAATGGCCTTAGCATTTCGTATTGGATTGCGTATGAAGGACACTCATCGTGCCTGTAACATTACATCTGGATGGTCATCGGTCGGCAGACACCTGCCACAAGAATGCCCAGGTTAGATGACAAACGGGAACATGGCCTTTCGACTTCGAGGATATTCCTTTCCAAACTCTTTCTTGTAGGCCCTGTGCTTTTTCAATGCCCAGGCGAGCATCTGAGCGGTCCCGACGAGCGTGAAGAAGTATGCTAAGGAAAGTTGATTGAGTGTAAGGCCACGCGTCTGACTCTGACAACCTTACCGGCATAACTTCCGGTCATGATGCACAACGTCAGCCAGGCCAGCGACTCGAAGAAATAATTTGGGCAAGAAACGAGCGAAAACCAAATTCCGTAGGGAATCGCGCGTTTTTTCGTGCCAGCAGGACGCAAGTTTCGCAAGGTCAGGTGGCTCGAGAGGTTGAGAAGTTGGAATAACTGTTTAGTCTAGTGGTCAGAGACAAGAAAGCTCAAAGGAGGAAGTAACCCACAGCCCAGATTGAAGCAAATGCCCACAAGCGCGTCTCGTCCTCCTTCTGGGAACCCTTGATATATGAACCATTGGCTGAATAGCTGGGGCGATATACATCGTACGCAAGGAAGACGCCTAAAAAGGGTGAATCAGCCTAAACGATATGTGCGGACCGGCGCCAACACACCTGAAAGGACCCAATAATGACCGGAGCTGAACGATTTGTTTATAAACAAAAGCGGCGGTAAACCGGATGAAAAACCTACTTTTTGAATACGTTTGTGAAAGGCATCGTCCCATGAGAGAAACGGTGGACACTGTCATATCGTCCTTAGCTAGACTCTCTCTCTCGGTGAACAGATATACTCACAAGATGGACTCGAGGACGCGTTTCGCGAAATGAAGGGATACCATAGTAACGAAGAATCTGGGGGAGAAATATGAGACAATCGGTCGAGACGAGAAGTGAGGAATCGCACTTTTGCAAGTTACTGTGGACAATTTCTCTGCCGAAGAAAAGCTGAGGGAGACTGTATATCAATGGGTGTATTATAAGGGGTCCCAGCTGAGGGGCGTACTTGTTAGAAGTCCTGGACGCAATTAAGGTGAGGCAAACGCACGTATTCGATGACATAGACCGTTCTCCACCCTATCTGTGCTCCCAAATCCTTCACGTTCAGCTCTCCTCCATTAGCCAGACCAATATCCTTCAGTTTCGATTCGTCGGCAATTGCTTTTTTGTCAGATTTCAAAGAAAGCTTCTGTCGCGAAGTGTAGAACTATTGGGACGTTTTCGTCCTGAGGGTCAACAAAGGCATCAAGATTGGACGCGCCTTTGCTCACCTGAGGGATCTTTGCTTCAATTTTCTTTTTGACATCCTCAACCGTATCCTCGGATTGAATTGGGATTTGCAGCGGAAGCTTGGAACGCGCGAACGAAGGAGCCCTATTACCAGCAGCAGATATAGTGACGGTGGCCATCTCTGAGCTGACTTTTCAACGTTCTGGTACAGTGTCAACGTGTACGAGGAGCAACAGGCGACGCGCTGGTACCGGCTGGAATCAGAACCGGCTCGCCGGCGGAAGGAAATGCCAAATGTGACGGTTTTAGGCGCGCCGGAGTTCCACGAGCGTCTAATCATCCTTCCCCAATGACGAGCTCCGCATCCCCAGAATTGCCTTACACTGAAGCCTGGTTACAGAAACCAGGGCCTCATCCTACGAAGTTCTATACCAGGACTTACTCATGCCAGCAGCCTAAAGCGGTTCTTGTTTTTATACACGGTTTCGCAGAGCATGTGGGCCGATACGACCACATTCATCCCCGGTTCCCGAAGCACGGCATAGCGCTCTTTACATTTGACCAACGGGGCTTCGGGAGGACTGCTTTGGATGAGAAGGAACGGAGCAAGGACAGCTCGTGGGGGAAGACCTCTTGGGACGACCAGATGCAGGATATCACTTGGGCCTTGAAACACGCGCAAGAAACGTTTCCTGGGATTCCTCTATTTCTAATGGGACACTCGATGGTAAGCCATCATTGCTCATCTTTTCCAGGCTCTATTCAAGTATAACGCGATGCGCCTTTGACTAGGGGGGAGGTGAAGTGCTGGGCTATACCACTGTTTACGGCGACAAGTCATTAACGACCAGATTGGCTGGAGTGATTGCTTCCAGTCCACTCATTGAACAAGCCAAACCTGCATCCAAGCTTCTCAGATGGATAGGTGGCAAGGCTAGCGTTCTGAGCCCGTATACCGTGATTCCTGCGGACCTAAATCCTGACGTGAGGAAACCCCCGTTCCATCAGTTCATACTTGCGATTAATTCCCACCTTGTGCTAGGATTTATCCCGGAGCAAAGAGGCGAACGACGCGTATATGAAGGATCCACTCATCAAGCAGAGTGGGACCCTTCGAGGGATCAGTGACATGTTGACCAAAGTGGGTCATTCGCAAATAACTCTGCGCATATTGGCTGACCGCGTTCAGGGAGAGGAGCTGCTGAAGAAGCAGGCCTACAAACACTGGCCACCCAGTGTTCCAGTACGTTTGGAACGCCTTTCAACTTGTAACGTTTTTCTCGCTTACATGGCACGATCTAGGCACTTTTCATTCACGGTACGGGTGACCGGGTTACTTCCTACACGGCAAGTCAAACCTTCTACGACAACCTCAGTATCAAGGAGAAGAAAATCCGGCTTTTCGATGTAAGTCAGATCAGGTGTGGTTTTGCCGGATCCTAATGTTCCGATTCCTTAGGGTGGCTACCACGAGCTTGTGAATGATCCAGGCGATGTCCCAGATGAAGTCGTGAAGGAGATTTTTTCCTTCATCGACTCCCACCTCCAATCACCAGAAGTTGGTGCGAAAATGTGATGGGTTATCGGACATGCCGAGTTCAGACGCGAGAAGATCCTTCGAAGGATTTTGACCGCAGAGAATGATATCGATTCAGCTAACTATGTAAGAGAATGTGATAATAAAGAAAAATCCAAAGGGTGTTCATCATCATGGCAGCGACTAGTACCCGCCAGCTCCTGGTGCGCGATCTCCTTCCCTCTTCAGTCTCAACAAGACTTCCTTGAACCTCGACAAGTCAGTGGTGCCTGCACCAGTTCTAGCGATGGTCTTGCTTTGAGAATTTTCGAGCTCAAGGAGCTTGCAGATACGATCCCAGGTCGTGCCTGAGGACAGAGAGTCCGTGAGGTCTTGGAGGAAAGCTTGTTCGTTGTCCCTGATCATAAGTAATGTGGTGAGGGGGGCGGAAGATTGTCATTTATTCAAAGTCTCACTTGTTCTCCCGGATATTCCTTTCCTTCTTAGCGGAGTAGTCTTCATAAAAGTCATCAATGGACCTCTCGGCTTTCGAGACAGTCTCCTGACGACGTTGCTTAGAGGCTTCGTCTCTGGCAGCGATCTCCTCGGCTTGCTTTTGACGCCATTCTCTACATCAACGAAGTATAAGTCACCATTCACAGATATTAGGGCACGAAACGCACCTGATAACTTCTGGTTCTTCTTCCTCCAAAGGTTGGTTCAAGATAGGCGTCGATGTGTATGATTGCTGAGGACGTGGTGCGAAGGCCTGGCTAAAGGAAGATTGCTGCTGTTGCTGGGGCACGGGAGGAGACGACTGTGGCAAATGATTTCAGTCTGCAAAGAACCTCTACGTTTCGACACGCGTCGACGTACTGGGACCTCGATATCGGGGAATTCACTCTCAAACTTCTCAATCTCGTCATTGCCCGTTACGCTAACAGGTTCTTGTGGGGTATCGAAGTCATCGAAAGAGAATCCAGAAGAAGTGTTCTTGGTGACTGCAGGTGGGGAAGCAACATTGGGAAAGTCGCCTTCGCCGTCGAGAGAAATGTCGGGGAAAGCAGAGGCTGCTGCATCAAAGTCGATTTCATCCGTTGTAGAAGCTGCATAAAACCGAGTGTTATCAAATGAAACGAAATTAAGCTCTTGGTGAACGTACTCTTGAACAGGTCGTCGCTCATTGTGGTCGCTGTAGGAGTGGAATGTTGGCACAGGCAGTCACAGAATTACAGGATTTGGATTTACCACGTGGCGCACTCAAAGCCGGCGGCAGTTCCAAACTCTTCTCCCGACTGACCGCGATGAGGACGTTTCTAAGAACAGTCAAAGGACTCTTCAGGTCCAATGGAAATCCCCATGTATACGCGGAAAATCGACCTCCCCTATTTCAGAGGCCTTCTCCTTGGTGGACAAAGTGGGGATACGCGTTAATTGGCTGTGATCTATTCATGACGTGAATTTCCTCTCGCAATTCTCGAGTTTGTTGAACTGGACCTCACCTCCTCAAATGCAGCGGATCAGCAATGGAAATAACTTGGACCAACTGGTCTGTTCTTGTGAAGGATGAACCAGCATCTGACAACAAGGACGAGAAGCCGACGCAACATTGGGAGCAACGTCCAGTCTGGCAACGAGCCGCCCTTTGCTCAGCTTTCTTTGTCGGAGGTGTAACCGCCGCATCTGCAATACTGATTGCTAGAGCTCGGTATTTGCGCACTTTGGACGTCTTTCCACCGCTCGAATTTGCTACGGGCTCAACGAAATTCAAAATGGCGTCGACAGCGCAGCCGCGCCATAAAAGACGCGTCTTTTTGCAATCTACCTCTCACACAAGAGGGCATGGCGTTTCATTCCCATTATCGAGGTGCAAGTTAAACGAAGGTCGAGATGAAACGGAGTTATTCTTGCACGTAGATGGAGAACGAGGACACTGGCATATCGGGCTGGATGGCGCGTTGGTGAACGGGCGGAAAATTTCCCCATTAGAGGCGAGGGATGCTCTACTTCGACAATGGGATGGCGGTATACTTTCTGAGGAGCTTGCACATCCTTTTGTTATAGATGGGCGCTGGAAAAAAGGACCCGTAAGGAGCTCATAGTTGGAATGTGACTCGGTTCATAGTCAATCTATGGAAGAATTTGCAGAACGTCTGCACAAAAACATGTTATTATATCCTAGAGTTAGATGGCTAGTGGATACACTTTTTGGTACTGAGACAAGTACAAGAAGACTAGTAAAAATTCATCAGCATTTGAACTTGAAAACCTACACTATCGAATTATCGAATTATTCCTCATTTTCGTGATTTCGTCAAAAGGCTGTCGTAAAATCCCTGAAGCTTTCCTGCGCCAGAATGGGGTCCCGGACGCCACCGCTACGAGCACTAGGCTCATCTCCATTACTGGCAGGGGTACTGCCATTTCCTTCCGCTGCTTTGCTCTCTGCCTGCTTTCGCAATCTCCGAATGGCCGCCAACCTCTCAGCCCAATTCGTTCGTACATCCTGCCGCACCGTATCCCTCTCTGTCTTCGCGAAGACAAACGCAAACCAGTCACTCAGCAAACTTAGCTGACGGACCAGTGCTGCCAAGTTGTCCGCGCTGATCAACTTGAACTCTCCGACCGGCGTAAACTCCATCATGCCCTCCGCACGTTGTACGGTCACCTTGAAATACTCGTTTTCATGCAGGTTGTTGGAGAACGCAGCGATAGCACCCAAGGAGTGCGGCTCAATCACAATGTTTACGAACTGGAATTGCGTTTGAAGGGTGTCAAAACGGTAGGGGAGCCCCGAATCATTCCAGACGATCCGGACAAAGTCGTTTCCAATGTGTCGCTTTTTGAACACGCACTGTTCGTCATGTGCGTGTGTGGGCATAAGCGTAGCAGTATGGTAGAGAATCTGGTAGATGTCGTCCCACCAAGCATACGCGTACTCCCCGTCTTCGTCAGGATCCAGACCACCGGCGTAGACGTCGATCTGGCCCCGCAGGTTGATCAGACGCCCGAGCCCCTCCAGAAACCTTGTGTAGGCGGGAGATCCGTGGGAGTTCTTGAGAATTTCCTGCTCTGTCGTCTGTCCGGGGGCGACGTAGAGGATCCCCACTTTGTGCGTGTCGATGACCGGAATGCGGTCTACGCTCGTACAGAAACGTGAAGCTTGTGATGGATCCACCAGCATTCGAACGTTCCCTGCGGCGAGATGAACGGGGTATGGCGAGAGCTGAAGTGCGAGGAATGCCGGGTCAATGGTGACTTCTTTGCGACGTTGGGAAGGTGCCGTTTTGCTCCAGACGTAGCCAGTGATAGGATCCGGACGAAGCGATTCGTCCTCTTCTTGGCGCGACTCAGGAATGACAGCGGCAAGGTCCTCCCGCTACGAGGAGAAATGAGTTATGCATAAATAAGACAAAAACGAGGATACCTCACCGGTGTCACACTCTCCTCGTAACCAACATCAGGTCTCCCTGCCTTTCGCTCACCAACATCCTTGTCCATCAAGACTATTGCTGGTATATCAACCCAGTTTGGGTTGACCTCCCCAACTCCCACCATGGGCACATTTTCCAATCTCCCCAATAGTTTTGTGTAGCCAGATGGCCGTCGACAAACAATCTCCACCCAGCCATTCTTCGGAAGCGTCCGCATAGTGATCACAGAGTTTCCCTGGAGCCAAGTCTTGGTCGTGGTGGCCAGGGTGTCAGACCTGACCCCGCTCGGTTTTCCAGCTTCTACAATATCTCCTTCGTTTGAGGTTGCCGAAGGGGGACTCCGCATAGTCACATCCGCGAGCGCAGAGCTTCCAGCCGGTCTAGGGTCCGCGGTGGAGAATGTAAATCTCGCAAGCCAGTCGAACGCGACCTCGGTCGGATCGTCCACTTGTTCATTCCCCTCGTTGGCCAGAAGGAGCTGATGTGTGATGTAACGAACATGCTTGGGACGATCCGGAAGCCGAAGCGCTAAAAACCAGGTATAAACAAGGTGATATGACAAGATCCGGACGTGTTGGGAGAGGGCCCAGGAAATGTTGGTTCCGGAGGGTGATTCGGACCTAGCATTTGTTGAGAGGTCGTTCCCTTTCTCACCGCGAATCATCTGGTTGTGCCCTTGGAGGTACTTCAACGCCACCCCGAATATGAGCTTGAACTCCCTCTCCGTGAAGTTGCCAGTCAGCCGTTCCCCACTGCCGCCGACGATGCTGAGGAACGCCAGGATGTGTACGGCGATCCCTGCACTGCCGAGTTCTCCTGTCGACATGATCTGGCTGAGCTTCTCTAAAATCTCCTTGAGATACCTCATAAGCGAGGATTGGAGCTCATACGCACACAAGCTCAGGGCATGCAAGCATGACGTGATGGTGTGGGGTTTCGTGCTTGAGAGTCCTCCCAATAGAGTTTCGACAAGTACGTGTCGATGTTTGAGTTCGAAGGAGGACTTGTATGATATCAACACGGACAAAGTACTGTATGCCAGGCTATGAGCATCCCGTGGTTTGAGCGTTTCTGGGTAAAATGGGGGTTCTGATCGGTCTGCAGAAGGCCGAGCTTGTAGTTCCGCCATCCCGAGTTGTCCGGTTGAGATACCCGAACACAGGCAGGTAAGTATCCTCGAGGTCAACTGGCGCGAGAGTGGACCACAAAACAGATGTTTGTTGGAAAGCTGTGTTGGGAGATGAACCAGGAGATAAGAGAGGAGTTCCCAGTTTGATTTTGGGGAAGCTGGGACTGGGTCTTCTGCCGAACTCGTCGGTGGTGAGAGGAGTTCGAGAATCACAGTCAAGTATTGAGATATAGGGAAGACTGGAACGGTTTGATCTTCAGGAGAGTTAGGATCATAAGTTTTCAACAGGCCACTCAATCCTTTTGCGCCATCTAAGAAGTCCAGCTTCTCCGGGCAGCTCCATAATAGCACCTCAGGTTCCCGTTCTCTTTCCTTCCCCTTTTGCTTCGTGCTCGTCTGCTGTTGGAGTGGAGGCGGATGCTCTCTCCACTCCCGTTGAGCAGCAGACTCTCGGACCTCCCGATTGAGGGCAAGGCTTCCGGCAGTCGTAGTAGCACGGCGAAGCCTGCTTCGGCTGGGGCTTCTGCTTGGGGAAGTACTGGCCGTCCTCGTCCGTCCGCCACCGCTTCCACTTCCAGAGTTTCCCCAGCGCGCGCCGCGTCTTCCTCGCACAACGTCTCTCGCCCTCGCCCTTCGCAATTCCGAGACTGCGTCAGCCTCTCGCTGACCTATAGAGTGTTCCACGCCGGACAGAGCATCAAGCTCGCGCTCCTCCTCGCCACCACCGCTTCCGTGGTCATCCTTTGCGTGACCAACACTCTGGCTTGAAGAGTACTTAGGAACGCCTAAGGCAACGCCAACTCTTCCGATGAGACCAGCCAGCACTTCAATTTGTCCATTTCCGTCCCTGTCGGGATTAGGCGACAAATACAGCCTATGATCCCTGTCTGCACGAAGACGCACATAAAGCTGCAAGACCGCCAGCCGGACGCGGGTGCTTGTTTGCGAAGAATCGTGGCTAAGTATAGAGATGAAGGCGGAATGAATGTCACGTAGTGTTTTGAATGTGATAGGGATAGAGGACGATCGACTCTTCTCGTCGTCGGAATCGTAATAGCCGTACCCAGGCGAGAAACCCACTTGTATGAATATGCCGATAAGGGTTCGGACTGCGATCAGGTTGGTTGGAAGTGTTGGGTTCTGGGGCTCTGGCTCTTCGTCTGGCGGGCTAACGGGCACCCTCGGTAGGTGGGGCGACTCGCCAGGGGGAGGATCAATCGCTACACCTCTTATTGATACAGCCGACATGCTCGTTGAAGCTGACCGGTTCCTTCTCAGGCCCCCACTAAGGGTTGTTTCCGAGACACTGCCCGAAAGAGACGACAACAGCGATATCACACTCGGTATTTGCGAAGAAGACGTCGTCGTCGTAGGGTGTTGCGAGCTCTCGGGCTCGTCGTGATGGCCTGGCTGGCGACTGTGCACCCGGCTGAGAGAGAGAGTGGCAGGTGTGGGAGTAGCTGCACCGGGATCGGGGTGGTTCGCAGGATGTTCGTCGTCGACGAGTGCGGAATCCTCTGTTACATCTTCACTGACATCGGATGACGAGGGAACCGGCTGTGATGCAGCAGAGATGATAACACCCACGAAAGAATCAATCCCCGAGTCTTCTTCGTCGGTCCCGGACTCGTCAACCTCCAAATCTGGGACATCCCGTGCCACCGCTTCGGCGCACCGTAGGATGACCTCTTCCTCAAGGATCTTCCAGAGTGTCGGCTCGGTAGCAAGAGCGATGGGAGCCCGTTCTATGAGGATATATATCAGTTAGATCCCTTCTTTTATCGAACCTGGGTGCACACTACCTTGGGCGACAGAGTCCTCCTGCTGCATCAACGACGGATCTTCCTCCCCCGAGAGAAGTCTCAGCACCATGACTCCCAGTCGTCGTCGGTATAATGGCATGTCCTTCACCCCGTCGTAAATTTCCTTGAGACCTTGCATGGCTGCTTTTTTCGTGCGCGTCAAGGTTCTCGATGCGGACGGGGTCGTGAAAAGGGAGAAGATCGCGGGCCAGCGAGTTGTCCCGTCCAACTCCCCATGTGATTTCATGAGCAGAACGAGCCGAGCAGTATCGTTGTCGGAGAGATGTTGGGATGAAGCCAGATCAAGCAAAATGGTTGTCAGAGGGGGGCTGAGAGGAGTTGTTGTTGTCGTCGGACTGCCGGATGTACTGTGGGGGGGACTGGACGGCATGGAGGGGGAGGAAGGGTTGGAAGAAGGGGGATGGTTTGTTCCGGACGGATCGGGTTTATAAGGAAAGGGAAAGTCTCTCGCAAGAAGAGTGGACAACGTTTTAAGAAATGCTGTGGGAGCAGAGGAAGGAGAAGTGAGAGGAAGGACGAAAGGTCCTCTAGACATGACGTTAGCACACGAGTTCGAGGAAATGGGCTGCAAAGACTGACATGGTGTCAAGATACTTGGTCAACTCAGACAAAAGTTCGCCAACTGCGACTGCTTCATCTTGATCCAACAACTCCTTCTTGAGATAAGTTGAAGAGGGTGAATTCGTGGGTACCTCTTCATATTCCTCCCTAAGGTCCAACTCCTGCAGAACATCCTTCACAATTCCCAATAATTCCTCTAAAGTTCGTTCACGAACGACCTTGAGCGACTCAAAATCAGGCTGGCCGTCGCCCTTGCGCCCCACGTCAACCCAATTCCTTGCGCACTCCCTCAAAGGTCGCGCCCACCTCACAGGATCCCATCCGGCACCAGCAGTGGGTACTGCCAGATTTGTAGCAGATGTCGTGGAAGGAATAGTAGTCGATGCTGTCCATGCTCTCTCCATTATATCCCTCTGGATATCCGACATATAACCAGGAGCACCAGAGTAGGTGTATGCCATACTGCTCTGACTTGAAATATAGACTCTGGCAAGGCGAGTAGATAGAGCGCGCCTGATGTGCGTACGAAGGGCACGAGCCGCACCCACAGGAGTTTCCGAGGAAGCGTGTAAGGGAGACAAGCACTTGACAAGAATCTGGGTGCAAGTCGAAGGATAAGGTCCTGTGAATAGGTTTTGTAGGATGTCGATTATTCGCCGCTCGTGATTGATACCGCCGCCGCTGTTGCTGGTACTCGCAGTGGTGACGGTAAGTCGTGGAAGTGGTGTTGCGCACCGTGCCAAAGCGCGAAATAGCAACGGAAGAATGGTATAAAGGTGCTTCGGACGCAGGCTCGAAAGTTGGCTTTGCAGATGAGTGAGATATAGCTCGAATGCCAGAACTGGATTTCCAGAATGATTGCTGGAGTCCACAAGACCTCCGTACAGGTCCAATGCACCTCCAGTGTCTTCCAGTTGAGGCATACGCGCAAGAACGGTCGGCTCGAGCACAACTGCATTGAGAAATTCGGTCAGAATCTTGATGCTGCGTTCACGCTCGGCATTGTCGTTCAGTTCATCGTCGTGAAACCCGGAGAATGCATCTGAAATCCATTCCTTCAACAACTTGACAACATCTTCTTCAATACCAACCATATCACTTCCCCATCGAGTGAATGCACGAAGGGCTTTGAACTTTGGTTCCCATAGTTCTCGATTCCACCGTCCTCCATTCCTGTCCAGAAAGAAGCTCAAACACACCATCCTATCGCTCGTTCCCATCGGCGCTGTGTTGGCTTCACTATGCTCGAAATAAGCTGCCAGTATGTCGAATCCGGCACCTTGTAAGGGAATAGGTCCATCTTGCTCGCAAAGTGTCTTAAGAACGGGATAAATTCGCGAAAGAGGCGGTAATGGGGAATGGGAAGGTAACTGTTGTGCAAGTGTTCGAGCGTTTGCGAGGCTGGGTACGGCTGGGGGAAGACAAGGTTCGAGAAGAATATCCATAGACTGTCCAGCCGTGATCAATTGGCTCAATCCAGGATATTACCCGAGTTCAGCTGGAATAGCTGAGCAGATCGAGAGAATCCGGTGAAAGTAGTGGAGCTCGAGCGGGTATTGGAGTAAACCAATCCTTGGGCGCCAGTAGCATTCTGGGCGCCTCTCTCAGCCTGTCTATATGGTCGCCCTTACCGGTACCACGAGCTTGTCAAGGGCAAAAATGAGTGAGAGTGAGTCACTTGCGCTCAACCTCCGTCCTACAAATTGCAAAGTCAAAGTGCTCTGAATATTCTCATTCTTCTCCCTTCTCAACCCGCAATGTCTGTGTCCAGTTTTTTCAAGCCCAAAGGCAACAACAGTCGTGCTCCTCGCATGAAAATCGCGGAAGAAACTTTGGACGCCATCGAAACGGGTTCTTACACCCTCAATGATACCACTTATCCTCTCGATACCGAGCGGCTCCAAAGAGATACCAAGTACTTTGCACCTGACTCTCTGCTGTCTAATTGGCGGAATCCTTCGGCGTCTGCAGACAGTACATCCAGGAAAACGGAGATCTCGCTCCTCGAGATTCGGACCCTCGAAGGCGCGCGATATCTCGCTGCCAGCATGCCCTCCGGCTCGAAGGATACCATTGGCATTCTGAACTTTGCCTCTGCGAAAAAGCCGGGGGGTGGATTCTTGACTGGTGCTCAAGCACAAGAAGAGAGCATTGCGCGGTCCTCCACTTTATATCCCTCCCTTATGACCGATATCGCCCAAACGTTCTACTCGTATCACAAATTACGTTCTCAGAACTTCTATTACAGTCATGCGATGATCTACTCTCCAGAAGTGGTCGTGTTTCGAGACGACGACGGGAAATGGGTGGAGCCGCTCCAGGTCGATGTCCTCACGAGCCCAGCAGTCAATGCAGGAGAAGTGCGACAGAGGATAAAGGAGTCAGATTCTGAGACTGAGATGGAGCAGAAGATAGAAAAGGAAATGGCGGAGAGGATGTCCAGGATCTTGTACCTCTTCGAAATCAAGGGAACTAGGAACATCGTTCTAGGGAGTTTTGGCACGGGCGTATTCCAAAACAAAGTTGAGATGGTGACTCGCCTCTGGGCAGAGCTTCTTCTCAAACCCGGTGCCCGATTCCATAACACATTTGACCGCGTTGTGTTCGCCGTTGTCGGAGGGGGAGCTTTTGTCAAGTTTAAGGAGGTATTCAAGGGTTACGGTCACAACGTTTAGCATTCTCGTTTTGGTACGCCATCATTCGTTCGTTGATCTTTCACTGAAGGGATTCGCTAGTAACAGTATCAACACAATCCTCGTTCGTCTTGTATCTCGGCTCTACACCGGGCATGTCATACTACGCAGCCTGCAATAATGCAAACCACTTCGTGCCAGGCAGTTATATCTGACAATCGTCTAGACGTTAATCTGCACATGATATTCCCCGCGAGGAGAATTGGCCTCGTGAACGAAAACCGATTCGATAACATCCCGCCGCTCTACGTCTCACGTGGATAGTGCTTATTCTCCCAGAATTCTGATATCTTTTCGCCTTTCACATCGTCAATCACCTGCGTTCGAAGCGGGTCGTCCAAGGGTGAGGATTCTCAGCGATATCCATGTACTTCTAGCTCATGCACAAGTGCTTCTAGGACGGCTTTACACGTACTGAAGGCTGCTGCGCTCTACCTTCATCCCAGAACCTTCAACTGAATCAACACTCCTTCAACCCATAACTGAGTTCACCCGTGGGAGTCCCACTCCGAGTCTCCGCCAATAATCCGGTTTACGCCTATTGCAAGGCCAACACGTGCCGGCAGGGCTGGCCGCTGGGTCGCGGTAGGTCGCGGTGACGTTTTGAATTTGTGCTCTGTTTTCGCTTGCCCACCACGTTGTACTTACCTGTCCAGCTTCTCTTTGATTATCGATTCCAAGCTGTACGTCCCCGTGTCAAGTCACAA
Source organism: Marasmius sp. AFHP31 (assembly GCA_024721195.1). Taxonomy (NCBI): domain Eukaryota; kingdom Fungi; phylum Basidiomycota; class Agaricomycetes; order Agaricales; family Marasmiaceae; genus Marasmius; species Marasmius sp. AFHP31. The sequence goes on from JANHQD010002511.1 coordinate 60,446, forward strand.
CCCAATTGTCAAATCATTCATCGCGATGGACTTTCTCGGGTTCATCTATTGATAACGACATCGTGGAATATCAATGTTAGCGACCTAACCGTCGCCGCTAGCGCTTCTGCCACGATCAAGCAGCAAGGCCAACACGTGTTTTCTGGGTCTTTAAACCGCTACTTACCGAAATGACTGCAAGTTTATCTCTCACTGCGCCTGCGCACTGCCCTACACTCCTCATCTTTCGATACGACGATAATCTTTCATCCTCATCATGGGCGAATACAGCGACAAAGGACAAACCAACGCCGAATTCCGTCGCACGTACAAGAGCGACAGGTACTTCCTGAATGGTGGAGATGCATATTTCCTGGTGAGCTCTTGAACCTTGCAGTGCTCTCGCTCTCTACTCTGACTCGAACCCTTCCAAGGTCGGAGAATGCAACTTCCGAGTTCACAGCTACTTCTTCACGCGAGAAAGCCCCACGTTCCAGTCATTTTTGCTATCAAATTTCAACAACGGCAGGGGGACTACAGTACCAACCGCGATCAAGCTTCATAAGGCTACACCAGAGGAGTTCGAGAGGTTTCTTTGGGTGTTCTACAACGAGTGCGTATCAATATCTTTGCCTGTGCTATCATGGACTGATCGTGTGATCAGGAAGTGGGGTATCTTCCAAGCACCAGTCGAACACTGGGTGAGCATACTGAAGCTGTCCCATATATGGTATTTCCCCGAAGTCAAGGCTCTTGCGGTGCGGGAGCTGGAACGACTCAGGATGCCGGCCGTCGACCGTGTAGCAGCCTACCAAAACTACGAGGTCGACGAAGAACTCATCTTCCCATTGATCATGCAATTGTGTCGGAGAGAGGACAATCTGGATTTCGAGGAGGCACAGAAGTTGGGGATGGCGACAGCCGTGTGTATATATCGTGGACGAGAGTTACTTCGAGCTGCCCCTGGTTCGGGTGGGAAGAGCCCGTTGCCAACTGGTTTGGACGAGCAAGATGCAGAACGACAACTCAAAGATATATTAAGCAGAGCTTCCATACCCAAGGCGAGCGGGGTGAATCCGTTTTTCTCTCGACCAGGTTCGTTTGACAGCTTGTCTGATGCTGATTGTTTCGAGCTGACCTTTCATTATCCAGCCTCACCTGCGACGTTCTGAGGACCCCGAACTTGAGAAAATCATCTAATCAATTTAGCCCGGGTAGTTTTGAGGATGGTTACTGGGATGTCGGCTCTAGATGGGTACTGACAAGAGGCGGAAGGAGTTGCTCAGGACGGGGATCCACTTCTTGATGATGCTTATTGGACATCTACCTACGAATACTGATTTCACTCGTGTGCCGCTTGATCTGGGCCTGGTTATAACTTATATTCCCCGCTTGAACTGTAATTTTTGTGTACTAGTACGGTAGTTTGTACTCTGGATGCCGGACCAGGAATTCGTGGTCGGTCGTCGTGCTTATCTTCGCGATCCGGCTCATCGAATAGATGTCCATATCAATACAAGAGGCCCTGAAATTCATTGACTTAGGGAAATGAACTTCCATCACCATGCGAGCGATTCGAAACCTCGAATCGGCAAGTCGTAAATATCCTCTTTTGGGTGCTTTTGGGCTGCCCTGGCTCATTCCCAGCGCACAACAGGAACATTCGCCTTGAAGACGTACAAAACGGGCGAAAGGCTGTGGCTTATCTGGACGTGTCGGAAAAAGGGCCCTGTTCGCGTCTCCTGCCACCTCTTCCACATCAAAGTCTTTTGGAATGCGGCGTTCCACACGTGTAGGCTTCGGGGGTCAGCCTTAAATAAAGCCACATCGTGTACGTCTTCAGCACTTACTCTCACCCTGCTTCTTCGGGAGAGTTGCGGCCTTCCAGTGCTCTCAAACCAACTTCAAACTGTGGTCGCCCTCGCTCTCGGCTCTCAACAGCCCCAATAGCACCAAACAACCAAGGATGTCGGATTATGGTCCCAGCAGATTTCGAGTTGAGAAGAGTGAAAAGTATATATTGTCTGGAGGGGATCTACATCTAATTGTGCGTGGGCAAAGCTCGTCAAAGGACAGAATCGAGGCTGATATGACTTTCTTGGCTCGTTTCTGGCAGGCGGGCGAGACTTTATACAAAGTACATCGGTATTTCTTTGAAAGGGAGTCGGCAAAGTTCAAGGAGGTGCTTGGGAAAGCGACACCGGCAGGGAACCCCAGGCCGGGGAGCACACCAGCGTCTGCAGTAGTGCTCGAGGTGACAAGCGAGGAGCTCGACAAGTTTCTATGGGTATTCTACAACCCGTGAGTAGCTGTCGTGCTTTTTTGACTACTTGTGGACCTTACGACGAGCTCAACAGGACATTCTCATGGGATGCCCCGGTAGAAGATTGGGCATGTGTTTTGAACCTTGCTTGCCGATGGCGCTTCCCGCAGGTCAAGGGATTTGCGCTTCGTGAACTGGAAAAGATGGAGATGTCGTTAATCGACAGGATCGTCTTATACCAGAAGTGCTCGTTGGACGAAGAGTACCTCGTACCACTGTATGGCGAGCTCTGCGCAAGGGATGCCCCGCTGAGCATAGCGGAGTCGGAGAAGCTTGGTGTCCAGACGGCTGTCATAGTTTTCCAGGCCAGGGAGGCGCTCCGTGGACATTCATCCGAGAGAGGTAAAAGCCCACTACCTGAGGAGGTAGAAGAGGATGAGATTGTCGACACCATACGAGACATACTAAAGGGAGTCCCGCAGAGCAATCGTAAGAGCATTTCATTGAGCGGTTGGGTTAAAAATCTTGCTATTGCTGTCACATCAGCGATCGTTGACGCGTTTTACTTCCACAGGCAGCAGCGTACGAGGAAGCTCTGGCCACAATGGACACCCACGCCCGGACACGAAGAGCCCGTCGAATAACCAGAGAAGAGGTTCAGTTCCCGTCCGATCCTGGGGCAATGGACACAATCATGGAGAGAGAAACCGAAGCGACGATGACCCCAAAGATTTCTGAGTCTGAACCACGAGAGTCGGAGTACGAGGGAATAGAAGACGTGGAAGGTGCGGCACCGGTTCTATTCCAGATTTTCACAAATCTCAAGTCGCCAATTGACACTGACAGCAAGACCTTCTCCTGGCACACAGGGCAGGAAACGGTCCATTCGGAAGAGTCTGTTGAGGAGTTTGGGGATTGCAAGGAAGTAGAGACCCCAGATAGCTTTGAGGGTTCTCCCAAGAATCAGGGACTCGCGATCGCAGCGGCCAGTAGGGAATCTCGTACTACTATCGACAGATCGTCGAGGGCGGTGAGCTGTACCTCTTCCGTATATTCGACTCCGCCAGTGCCGGGAGCATGGCCTCGTTTTAGTACGGGCTATTTAGAGGTGCCAAGTTCACCGACATAGACGTAGTTGTGTCAGCTTTGAATTTGAGCGCTTGCTTGCACAATTCCATTTTTGTTTTGCAAACACGAGTCCGGCAAAGTCCGGCCATCCTTCTTCTAAAGCGTCTACGTTCTTCACCAGTTCCCAGCCACTGTCTACTGTGTTCAAGCTTTTCCTTCTCTGACTCAGCTTCAACGGGACTGGGCCACGATATTTAGAACGGCTGTGGTCTGGGCGTGATTACGGATGTTGGTCTCTTTACCCAAGGCTGATTGAGCTTCCTCGACATCGGCTCTCACGCTAATTGGGCCTCGAGGACGACGAAGACGTGTAGATCGAATCGGAGAACATCGTGTCAGCATAGAAATCACGGAAGAATAGAGAAGGATGCCACTCGGTGAAAACAATGCGATATGAACAATGCGAACATGTGTTGTACACGTGTAGTTAGCCGACAACCCAGGACCCTTCAAAAAGCTCACCCTTCCACGGTCTTCACCACATCAACCTTTATCCCTTTCCCCCGTTTCCCTTGTCTATTATTTTTTCTTCTCGCAGGCGACACCTTTTTCTGCGATGTACGGCCACCAATACAGACATAACACAGACGACGCCGCCTTCACTGCCCTACGACACCATGATGATTACTATCTCTCTGGCGGAGATCTATTCTTCTTGGTGGGTAGATAACTCTTTGCCCGTTGCGTGCATGAACTCATATCTTTTTTCATTTTAGATTGAGCAATATCACTTCCGTGTTCACCGGTACTTCTTCGAACGAGAGTCGAACTACTTCAAGGCACAATTAGCGACCCCAGCGACGCCTGGCGTACCCCGTCAAGGTACCTCAGAGGCCACTGCCATCGTGTTGGATAACATCAGGGCAGCGGACTTCGCTAAGCTCTTATGGGTATTCTATAACCCGTATGCCATACGTTCCCTACTTGCTCGTCGCAATACTAATGTCGTTCCATTTCCAGCAAATACTCTCTCTACAAGGCACCAGTGGTAGACTGGGTGACTATTCTCGACCTCGCATATCGATGGGGATTTCAGGAAGTGAAGGCCCTCGTCGTCCGGGAGCTTGAGAAGTTGCCGATGCCTGTCATCGACCGTGTCGTCGTCTATCACAAGTACGAGATCGACAGATGGCTCCTCACTCACCGGTACATTGCACTTGTCGAGCGTGATGACACACTCACTCTGGAGGAGAGTACCGCTCTCGGTCTCGAGACCTCCTGGAGAATCTTCACTGCTCGGGAACGCATACGGGCACCTCGCCCTGCCAAAGGAGCTGGCCCCACACCCATCGTCCTACCTCCTGAAGAGATGCCAGGATTCATCAAAGAACACTTCGAAATCCCAGAACCGTTCTTACCTGTGATGGATACTCCAGAGCCTATGTTGGAACCTCCGCCTGCCAACCCTCCCGTGACGGGAACCCTCTCGAATCCAGTGAAGAATCAGGAGAAAGAGAAAGCGGAGAAGGAGGAGAAGAAGGAAGAGAAGAAGGAGGACAAGAAGGAAGACAAAAGGGAGAAGAAAGAACCCCTCAATGGCGGCCCCAACGGGGACGTTAAGAAGGGTGCAGGACCAACGAGCAGTACCACAGGTGGATTGGTGATCTAGCCTTACTTTTCAGAACTCTCTAGTGACACTAATATATTTTGTATAGCCGCCCCAGAGGCGCAGGTTCAGGCTAATACCACCAAGTCCGACAAGGTCTCCCCGTCCGCTCCCTCTGGAGCCAGTAATGGAGGAAGGGAAAATGGCCACGTCTCCCACAACTCCGCTTCGTCCTTCTTCAATAACATCTTCAGTAATGGGGATGCCAAAGCAGACGGAGATGGACTTGGGGGAGGAAACGGTGCCGCCGACCCCTCCAAACCTCTTGACTCTCCTTCCGAGCCTCGTGCCGGCACCCCCTTTGGTAAGAAGAAGAACCGAGGAGGCAAGCCCTAAGGAGGGAGATATCAGCATGGTCAAAGGTGCAGATGAGGATATACATGTGGTTTCCGACGTGCTTAACGATACGAAAGGTGTTGATACGGTGTCAAGCTTAGGAGACCAGAAACACGATGATGTAGACGACAAAGACGCGATTTCGAGTGACTCCGTTAAACGTGCGATGGCTTCTTATGATGAAATTTCCGAGAGAGAAGTTGATGGTGCCGGTAACGTTGGGACGACCCCAGCCGTTGTGCACGACAATTGGACAGACACGCTGGACGATGCGGAGTCCACCCTTTCCACCTCTACCTTCTTTTCCTCTGCATCTGCCACCGAAGCCGCAGAGTTGATGCCCAAGGAGGAGGGGGAGAGGATGCCAGTCGCTTCTCATGATGCAGACGACGATACCTTCGTAATTGTTGGGGGCCACCACACACACCATGACGAGGAACGACCTTTAACGACGACTAATGACACGATGCTGGCCGCCACTGGCCGTTCTACGATACACGCGGACGATGTCACCAATGTTAAATCACCTATACACCCTGACCAGGAACAGGATGCCCTTTACTTCTCGACGGGAGAACAGTCCTCGTATCTCGGACTGAACCGCTCCTCCTTGGACACGTCATTCAATGCTCCCTTTGATGCCTCGTTTGCGTCCATGAATACATCTCGCGAAGACTTTCACACTGCCTCCTCTGCCAACGGCGACGACGATGACGATGACGACGAGCTAGACTCCCTCACAGGGAAGATACTGGACAACGAAATTACCATTCATGACGATTCGGGCGCGCTTAGAGAACTTGCAGCTGACTCGGAGGACGCCGCGGCTGTGATGACGACTCAAGGAAGCACGCCCCAACCCCCCGAGGAACTCGCTGTGGCAGAAGACCCCGAGAAAGCCACCGAACCTGACGCAGACGGTTCAGCGACACCTCGTGAGGAAGATCCTCTCCAGAGCACTACTCCGAACCCTGAGACGGAAGTTCAACTGCCGGAGCAGACAGTACCTCCCAAGTTGACCATCAACACATCTGTCCCCGCCCACCTGTTGGACTCTGCCGCGACGGTTAAGCAACAGGAAGCTCCTGCTCTTCCAGGTGTTTCAAACAAGCCATCACAACCGGACCCCACACCACAGGTTGACACAGTCGAGGATGCGGCAGTCCCCCCTGCTGGAGCCAGCGAAGGAGGTCTAAAGTCCACAGCGCATGCGGATGAAGACGACGACGCGTGGGGATTCGACGATTTTGCCACGCCCCCTCACCTCCGCTCCCCCGTCACGGTTGTTGAAGCACCCAGCGGAACTGCGAAAGAGTCATCGTCTCCGAAAGATGGCGAGGCTGGCGCAGTCGGCGATGACCCTCTCAAGAATCCGATTGAACCTACAGTTGCAACAGCTCCTACAGGCGAAAGCACCGCGCCTTCGCTCCCCTCATCGGACACTGTCGCAGAAGTTGCGGAGAGTGCGACGACGACGTCGCCAGAGAAGGAAAAGGAGAAGAGCAAAGCCGTCAGCTCCAATTTGGAAGAAGCAAGCAAGCAGACCGAGCAGCCACCACTCACAGAAAAAGACCTTCCTAATCCTGCTGACGTGCCGGTCGTCGAAACGGCCAACGCAGCTGAGCCAACCACAGCTGAGCCCACCACAGCTACCACTGCAGACGAGAACTTGAGGAGCACTTCTGGAGGTGCTACGACTACAGCGGAGGCAGAGACAGAGGTCAAAGGCGAGAGCAAGGTTGCTCAGTCGGACGTTAACGGAGACACTTTGGCGTTGGTACCAGAGGGAACGGCTCAGAGCGAACCTGCTGACCCCGAGTTCAAAGAAGCGGGCAAGGGTCTCGATCAGCCACAGCCCGTTGACGTTCTCAAGTCTGCTGGTATACCTGGTGTAGGAATTGGTGCGACCGAATCGCCCTCAGCTGCCAAAGGAAGCGTAGAGAAGCCCTCTGAAGGGAACACGGACAAAGACTTACCTCCCGTTCCTGATGTGCCAGTAGAGGTGGCCAATACGACCGAAACAGCGCCAGTCGTCATCACGAAAGAGGGTTCGGAGACAGAGAACCCCTTCAAAGGAGAGACACGCAAAACAGAGACGGACGCCCCGGTCGGGGGCTCCGACGCTTCCCAGACTGACGTTAATCCTGCTGAATCGGCAACTAAAGGCACTTTAGGGGCACCATCGGGCGCAGAGGCCGCTTCAGATCCACCCAAGGAGGCACCCAAGGAGGAACCCCAGACGACAGTAGCAGTGGGAGAGAAGGTTGATGAAATCGCTCTCCCCAAGCCAGCCACAAACGAACCTGGCCTCGTGGATGTGCCAAACGACAAACCCACCCTGGCGACCGATACTGAGTCACCCGCTGGACCCCTCCAAGCAGACTCCACAGCAACAGATGTTCCTACGGCAGTGGATGGCGGGGCGAGTTCAAATGGGGCGGATGCTGGTGAGCCCAAGAGTGAGGCTGGCGAGGCCAACGCACAGGTTGTAACAAGCCAGGGCACGTCTGAGAGCAAGGATGAAGTAGACGACTCAGCGAAGCAACCCCAAGGTGATGAAGGCTCTTCAGCGGGAGACAGCGGTAAGCCGGCGTCTCCGGACGGTGGTGCTGACATCCCAAGTGCTGGTGAAGCATCCGCTGCCAAGGCCCAAGATATCAGCAAGCCAGCGGCGAAGGAGGGGGCGGAAGTTCAAGCGACCACCGAACCTACACCATCCAACGATTCAGTAGAAGCCCGTCCCAATGACGATGGCTCTGAAGTCGTCAACAACGAGGACGTGAAAGGTGGCACGAAAGACCTCGTTTCTGTGTCAACAGCTGAGGCTGACACTGTCGGTGAATCCGTTCGCCAGGAGACTCAGAATCAGGACCCAACAGCCACAGCTCAAACCGTTGAGAAACCCGCAGCCTCGTCCGATCCATTGGACGGTGAATCAGCAGCCGCCGCGAATGTCGAAGAAACGGGCAACGTCCCCCCAGCAATGGACAAACGACTGCAAAACCTTGATACGTCCGTGCCCACTGTCGGAGAAGATGAAGCTCAGACCCCTTCGACCCCCGCCACGAACAAATCACCTATTGATAACAAACCAGGAGCCAAAAAGGGAGGTCAGGCGGGTCGAAAAAAGAGGAATAGGCGTTGACGTCCACGGTAAGCGTTCAAGCAGCCGAGGGGACTCATAAGAACATCGCGAAACTTGATCGGAGGATTGGAGGTGAAACGTCTCTTAGGGAATTAATGGTATCGTACACCTTTTCGTGGTATTTACAGCTAAATAGGATACGAAGGGAGCCATCACTGAACATTATTAGTTTTGTGTTTCGTTCTCTGACTGTACTTTTACTTACCTGGAGAATATCCTGTAACATGATATGCCTCAAAAGACGTTTTCTATATTGAAAGTGAACTACAAAAAGTGTCAAACCGCGTTAGATACCCAGAACCCCGAGCTCAGAAGTACAGGGACTCACCGCAGCCTGTCTGGCGACCACACTTTTCTACTCCTTCTTTCCACCAGCGTCAGAGCCTATTCTTCCCAATAATACCTCCTTCCAGCTAAACCTTTCATCCAATGCCGAGGCCTCTGAAGGTCTTGCTAGTCTTCTCAACCGCTGTAATTCCTCAGGGGACAACCGTTTTCCGGAGTGCAGCTCGTCTGCGATAGATTGGAGTATTGATTGTCTAGCATCAATTTGTGCCTTTTGCTCGCTGAAAAACCGTCTTTGGTACACGAGGTGAAGCGAAATAGAGGTGATTGCGACGGAATACAAGAGATGAGGAAGGTAGCCGGAGAACATTGGTCGTGAGAAAAGCTGGAGTGCTCGCGTCTGAAATCGTCTTTGGGCCTCCAGTCAAATTGCATCCGACACTGTACCAGACGGACCCGCTTGCGGTGCTTAAGAGGTGTATTTTTGACTGGGATTTCGAGCGTATTTGTGCAAGTACACTGTTCGAGATGGTACAGCGGTGGAGGGAGGTAGCAAAGGAACCGGTGAAGATTTTTGAAGACGATATGACGGATGGGGAGGGGGAATCAGACGTGAGAACGGACAAGAATTTGATAATCGCCTTTTTATAACTGTACAGTAATACTAATAGGGAGTCCGGTCTTGGTGGGTCCTTATATTAGATGGGGAGTGCTCGTCTCTTGCCCTGCTTTGACTCTGGCAGTTCCTTACACCGGAGGCAGGATGCGTGTGAACGAGGGGCCGTTCACACCCTGTGAACGAGCCGTGTGAACAGCCAGTGAACGGCCAGTAAACGGCCATTGTCAGGAATGGCACCAAAGGAATGACATTCCAGCATGTTAAGTACTTAGACATCAATTGAGGCGTGGTTTGAAAGGCAAAGTGATAGAAATTAAAATGAGATAAAACAAAACGAAATAAATAAATAAGCCGAGTACACAAAGGATCGTCTCCCTTTGAGACGACCCTTGTTCACTGGCCGTTCACTGGCTATTCACAAGGCTCGTTCACAGGGCGTGAACGGCCTCTCGTTCACACGCATCCTGCCTCCGGTGTTATCGGGACCAGGTATCTATCTACATATCTGACTGGACGTCGTTAGAAGCTGAGACACGGGTGCGCTTAGTAATATTGAGAAATCCAACACTGGAGGAGTCGGGTAGCCGGGCCCCGGGGAAGGCTTGAGTCGAGTCTGGTGGATATTCGAGTCCTTGAAATCTGGAATGGACCCATTAAACGCTCTCCTCTGAAGTTGCCCGCCATTAAGCAAGCATCCAAACGGTGTTTAGCTACAGACGACAAGAATACAATCATCTCTGCTGTTACAGCCGACAGCATCGCGTATGAACGCCCGTTATTTGTAATCGGAAAGTAGATCTAGTTCCTCAGAGAAGAGCTCATTGACGCTTTGCCCTCTGATGAACAAGTGAGACGACTGGAAACGCCTACAAGTCTGACAGTAAATCTGCCCACACCGACTACAGTAGCCTTCGGAAACATTGCTAGATCGAGTACATTTCTGTACGTGGTCTCGGTCGACGTCTGCTTGAGTTTTGTCGCAGGTGGAATCCCTCGGAGATTGTCGAGCGTATAGCAGCCGCATGGCGGTGCCCTCCCCAAGACTTTCCAGCTCGCTCAACGGAAGCAATGGATTGGAAGGACTGGAGATGCCTGTGAGGCCTTCCAGAACCCAATCCTTGACTTTGTACTTCCTTCCCAGTAGGATCTTATCTTTGAACGAGGAAGCAGGGGAAATGTGTGATATCTTTGTGATAGCGTGTTGCCTTACTTCGTCCAACATCCAACACGTGGATAACTTCAACACCGATATCCACTGGTCTTTGGACAAGTCGGTGGGAAGAGGCAGGTCGACGGTTCTGTGAACGCGTTCAGCAACGTGCGATATCACGGTGCAGAGCATGTTGCCTGGACTTACAGAGCATATATAATCCTGGCAAAACTCGCAAAATCCCCTGCATTACCATCGTCTGGCAAAGGCAGTTTTATTGGGTTCGTGTCTGATAACCCTTCCGACGACGTGGCGGAGATTTCTGAAGCAGCTCTCAGGATCTCTGACTTCTCGCAAAGATATCGAGTTGGAATTCTGAACACCGTATCTTCGACCTGATGGTATCATTAAATTGGCACGAAAATGAATCACCGATAGGACGAACCTGAAAGACCAGTGTTTCGATGTAATAGTTCGAGTGTCGCTTCGCGGACAGTGGAGATCCCATGGTTTTCACCGGGTGAGCCTCCCAAATACGAAAGAGAGTGAGGATTGGACAAACTTTCTCTGTTTCTATAAGTACTTCACGTGCGACTGCGTGCGGATAGAGTGTCTTCGTGAAGATCCCGTGTGAGCCGCGCAGCCCAGAAAGCTACTGCGCAAACCTTATACGGATTTGCAGGCTTCTGCGGATGGTTCGATTCAATCCCATTTCTGTAACCTAGTGCAAAAACAGTATTTCAACCTCCGAATGAGGTTCTACTTCGCAGTCAGAACATAGGTTCCGCAGTACTGTCATTTTAACTTGAGATCCTCCCAGAATCGATAGCAACGGCATGTTCCCACTGTGATTTCCAGCGATAAAAGTATGATACATCTACGATACATCCTGCGAACTAAGTTAGTATTGCAAACACTGGAGAGAAATGAACCGCGTACAATGCAAACACACTAATCAAAATCAGCAAGCTCGCTAGCAAACCGATTTTCAATGGTCGGTGCATTTCTCTTCGGATGGAGGACGATCGCCCGTCCACACCTCCAACAATTGTTGTTACTAGGTCGCCCAAATGGTTGATGTTGTAGTAATATATCCTCTTGCGTTGTGCCGCAGCTGAGAACCTGTAAGAGCGCAAAGTTTCGGATATATAGGACCTGCATCGCGGTCTCTGTTCCCAGCTTCTCATGCATATCCTCCATTGACGGAATTTCCCGCATTGGATCAACCAAGCCCTTCAAACCTTCAAGTAACCATGGCCTGACGCGATAATTCCTACCCAAGACGACTTTGTCAATCAAGGTAAGGTCCGTATTGGATATTTCGGCGATGGCGAGGTCTCTGATCTCGCTGAGCTCCCAGAATGTCGACAGCTTCAAAACTGATGTCCACTGATCACGATCCAGATTGCTCGGGGGAGGTAGATGAACTGTCCTTGAGAAGAGAAAGGTCGGATCACAAACACGTCCGAGAGCTCGTGGTGTACTCACAATGGATAGATCACTTTGACCAACTGAACAAAATCTTCGGTACTCGCATCATCCGGCAAAGGTAAGTTTACAGGACGTTCGTCCGACTGTCCTTCGACGCCTTCGCCATTAGGATCAGACATACTTGAGGCGAAAGCGAACACCTCCGACTTCTCATGTAGATATCGAGAAGGAACTTTGAACAATGTGCTGTTAATCTACAGTGGCCCTTTTAGTTAGCTGGCCAGGCTTGAAACCTGTTAAGAGCGTACCTTGAACACCACGGTCTCGATATAGAAGAGTTCGTGTCGCTCGTCCTTTTCAGTGCTCTCACTCATCGTTGCGACTCCTTAAACGTGATGTCGGAGACGATACAAAGGGCCTAAGTGCTTAGCGCTTATCGAGCAATTGCCAGCACCGGTACCATGAGCAGCGTGGTGTTGGGTGATGCCTGCAGTCACCTGGCTTCATGATGTCAGACATATCGAGATAGGAATTAAGGAGGATCATACAAGGGTAAGGCAATGCGCTAGCTTCGGATGACACGAGTGCAAGTTGAAGGTTTGTCCTGGGAAGAGCGCCTAAACGGTAAACGAGATTTCAGGCGCCTATCAGAATGGGCCGCCCGGCGCCGACTGAGACTCCCAATGCGGTTGCTAACAGGTATGCGCGTCCGGCGTCCAACCAATCTGTTCACGGTGATACCAGTTACTGGTCCTTCCAGTTCGAAACAGCAGATTCATTTACGCGTATCCAAGTATTGCCTCTCTCGTAAGAGATTTTGATAGCTAAAGTTGGCTGGCCCTGTGACCTCAACGGTGAACAAGTCCTTCCACATTTGAAAAGGAAAAGAAAAGGCTGCGATCCTCACAACTGCAGAACGGAGCCTATCGTAAGTCTGGCTTTCCTAATCATAAGACGCAGCCTCTGGAGCGCATGCACTCAGTGGCATTCTTTTTGTAAATCTCAACACAGACTGGAGTCGCTTCAAGCCGGAGGATCGCCTAGCTGGGGCTCAAGACCTCACAGCGCCGACGAAAGAGGCCTGGGCATGTTGTCTACTCATTGGTTATAGCAACCGATCACAAGAGTGAGCGTCGCCATCGAGATGAACAGGGAGAAGTCAGATGTGGCCAGGACCCTCGGGATTCTGGATGCCACACAATTCACCCGGGAAATCAACAGGTCGAGCTTTCGGAGGAGGGAGAGGATAGTCTTGCGAATGAACATAACAAATTCGATATAAGAGATATTAGTTCTGACCTTAATTGAGAGGTATGTTGGGCGACGTGAAAGGGGAGACAGGAGCCAGCGCTGATAGTAGCAAGGTTCTGCTAATCTTCAAAGACTGAGGGTGCAGAGACTCGAAATCTCATAAAAAAGGTCCACAAGTTTTAGACAAGTCCCAAACCTGTTATTGTCGTCCGAGAGAGTGGGCTCACTAAGAAAAGCTGAACAATGGACGGGGATCTAGAGTCGATGGATAAAGCGAGG
>JANHQD010002512.1:0-44601 GCA_024721195.1 Marasmius sp. AFHP31
GAGTACAGTATGGATTTCCCGAGAAATCGGGAAACACGGTATAGCTCGTACCAAGTATTCAAAAATCGAACGGTGACCTTTGGAGGGCTAGTACACTTTCTCGTGAAATATGTGCCCTCCAAGCCGCCGCCGGGGCGCAGAGTGAGGGCCCCCTTTTGACAGTTACACGCCCTCATATACCGTATATCCGTACCTGCAACTTGAATGTTCACGTACGTTTAATGAAGACATTACGAACCTCCCAAGTCAGAATACGCAAGTACCATTTACCAGTAGCACTCGACAGAGGATTGGAGCAGGAACGCATGGTACTAGTAGCCTGGTAGGTACGCCCAGAAACCCAAAAACGCGGTTTACACCGCCCCGGGGCGGCGCTCTGGCATTGGCACGAAAGGAGCCCCTCTCAGTCGCCCAGAGATTACGATTACCCACTAACAGGAATCGCGAGTAGAGGCAATTAATTGTCACTGGCGTTTTCTCCGTCGTACCGATTTCAACCCAACTTCGGGATAATAACTATGTACCAGTAAGCACACTCAGGAATTCTGATCGTGGACTCACCGTAGTCGTCTCCCTCGTCGTCTTGCCCACCCGTGTAGTGTCCAGAACCTCGAGTGTTGCTGGCAAGGAACCCGTAACTTTTTGAAATCGTGTCAAATGGAAAGCGCAACCAAGAAACGCCTCCACTCCCCCCACTCCCGCGACCCGGCAATAGCCTATAGCCCATTGTCTTTGTTGACTGGCCAAAAGGTCAGCGACACCGGGTACCGGAATTAGCAGTTTTAATTATTAACCCATTGAATTGAGAGCATGACCTTCGATCGGCGTAGACGGAACTAAGCCTTGGAAAAGACGGACTTGTGCCTCCGAGTCCTTTGACCGCGTATACCGATATCCCCAGTCGATTTAGGGGTAGGGGAGGAGCTGAGAGGAACAAACACAGACCCGAAAGGGTGTTCTCTAAGACGGTACACGCAGCCCGTAACCCGCAGCATTGGGGTTATTTGGGTTGGAGTTACGGTGCAAATCCAAGGTACATTACCACTGAGCGTTGAGCGTTGACAAGGAGCTCCACCTCAAGCGTCTAGATATCGAATAAAGTACTTTTTGCACTGCCCCCCGGCACGTACGCGTAAGTATTGTTACCCAAAATATCCTTGTCAGGCTCCTCACGCGCTCGCAGGTAAAGTAACCGGAATCGGAGGTTCACCGGTCTAGAAAGGAATCATTCGTATTGTCATTGTCACTCGGGGCTTCGACACACTCAGCCGGGAATGACGAAAGAGAAGAGGAACATCGGAGTTGACGAGGGACGAGGGAGAAGAAGGGGGGTTTGAATCTGAGGTTCGAAGTTCGAAGGGCACCGGACTCGCACTGCACCGTACAAAGTTGAAGGGGTCATCATCATCATCATCAAGAACAACAAGTGGAACTTTGCTCATTGCTATACGAGTCAAAGCCTTTTGCTGTGCTGCGGCGGCGGGCCCCCCTCCCCACAAGAACGAATCAAAACGGCAAACATTCTCCATGTCAAAGATAAAGTTCAGTCCAGTCCGAGTCCAGTTCCCCCAATTCAACTTTGTAAGGGCTTTCAACTTCCGTAGATGGTGGAAAGATGTGCACATGGGTCAGCGCCGAGTCGATTCTGACATAGTGCTACTGGCGACTGAATGACTTTTACTGTGCACGTTGAAGTCCAGTTCAAGGGTCCTCCCACTTCCGTAGATGGTGGAATCGTGCACATGGCTCCGGCGCGTATTTCTAGACCAAATGTCAATGTGACGGTAATGAAAGACCTCTTGAAGGGTGCACGTTGTACCCGGTCTTCAAACAAGTGTGGTGTGAGTGAGCGCGCGGCGAGAAGCGTGAAAGCGTGAGTGTCGGAGTAAATGAACAGACTTCCTGAAGGTTTTACTTACTAACGGTGTGCATTGACCGAAACCCGGTCTTCAAACAAGTAACAAGTAACATGTGAAGCTTTGATCGAGAGAAATGGAAGTGGGCCCCGGGAGCGTGAGCGTGAGTATCGGGGTCGACGGAGTCGTTTCAAAGTGACGTTGGAACGAACTTCGCAAGTCCACTGTGAATACCAAGCTGTGAGTGGCGTACGCGTTTTAGTAGCACTTTCACGGGTCGCTATGATTATGATTATCATGAGTTGAAAGTTGCCAGCACCAGCGACATATGCATTTGCAATCGAGGTCGTTATCCCGGAAGAAGAAAACAATCTATGAGTTCAAGTCCACCTGATCGAAATATGGAAGCCTATACTACGTGAGCATCGGGGTCGTTTCAGAATGACTTGCGAGTCCACTGTACTGTATACTAGGCTGTGGTTGTCGTATCGGACCGTGGCGTCTACCGTTATCTAGTGAGCCGAAAAATCAATGAGTAGAAAGGGACTTCTTCGAATTCGCGGGTGAAGTGATTCGTGGTCGAACAGTGGAATCACACTTGCAAGCTGTGAGTGGCGTCCGGGTGGTCGCTATGATTATCAGTATCATTTTTAATTTTCACGAGTTTGAAAGTAGTGATATAGACCTCGTTATCCCGGAAGAAGGACTCGAACTCAAGAATCTATGGGTTCAATGAAGTCCAGCTGATCGAGAAATGGAAGCCACATAAGCGTGAGCATCCGAGTGGTCGCATGAGAGTGACCTGAGGGTCCACTGTATACTAGGCTGTGATTGTCGTACCGGACCGTGGCGTCCAGTGAACCGAAAGATCAATCAGTAGAGAGGGGTAGTGGGGACTTCTTTCACTGGTAGGTAAATCGAAGCTATTCGTGTATCGAGCAGGAGCAGTGGGAATCTTTGTTAGATTCGTGGCACCATGGCCAGTCGTTATCCCAGAAAGAAAGAAGGGAACAAACGTATCTGAATTTGAGAGCCAGTGTATGTATTTCAAAAACATTTTCATCCTCAATCTCAGCGCCTAATAATTGACATTTGAACGACTGCTCAAACTTTAGTAGGCCTGAATCGAGTCATCCTCACCTCGTTTCAGTCAATGAACGACCTCTTGAAGTCTTGAATTCCGGTCCACACCCTGAGTCTTTTGATCGAGAAGCATACGCGTGAGTATCGGGGTCAACGTCGTTTCAAAGTGACGTTTAGACGAACTTGCAAGTCTACTGTAGTCTGTGAATACTAAAACCTAAGGCTGTGCGTCGTATCGGACCGTGGCGTCCAGTGAGCCGAAAAATCAAATTAGTAGAGAGGGGACTTCAAGTTCTTCGAATTCACGGGTAAAGCTATTCGTGTCGAGCGGTGCCAGGAGGTGCTAGTAGATTCGTAGCAATCTTTCACGTGTGTCGAGTGGGTATCCTTGTCTTGTTACTTGTAGATTCGTGGCAATCACCTCGGAGTCGTTAGAAGGAAACAAACGTATTTTGAATTTGGGAACTGTATGGCTCGGAAAACGTTTTCATCCTCAGCTCCAGAGCATTACCTTAACAACTGACATCCGAACGACTGCTCGAATCGTTGTTCTATTAATATCAATGACCGAACGACTTCTTGAAGGCTTGGATTACGGTCTTTCAACCAAGTGAAGGACCAACCCTGAGTCTTTGGATCGTGAGTAATCGGGGTTCGACGTCGTTTCAAAGTGACGTTCAATGGAACGAACTTTTTTTTGCAAGTAATACTATACTAAGCTGTGGGGTGGACCGTGGCGCCCGTGCGGTCAGATCTTCAATGCACCGAATGATCGAGTGAAAATTTGCCTAGTACTAGTAGTAGTAGCACGTTCGTTGTCTTTATCCCAGAGTTGTGTGCCCTTGATCGAGAATGAGAAATGGAAGTTGAAAAAAGACGCGCGCGCGCGAGTATCGGGATCATTTCACAATTGACGTTCAGTGATGAACCCATAGATACTACTTAATACCAGGCGCCAGGCTGTGGTCATCGTATCGTGGCGTCTGAGGACCCTGGTGGTGGTGGTGGACTCGCGCTAGCTCATGTCGAGGCAAGCGGAAGTTGCCAGCGGGTTCGTTGTATTCGTTGTACTTAGATTCGTGGCAATCTCGTAGGTACTTCTTATCACCGTACGATACATTGCTAGAGGGATCGTTACCGCGGAAAGAATGAAACAGTGAACAAATAGATTTGAATTGGGAACTTGAAGACGGGAACTTGGACTTGGGGGACCTAGGTGCATGAGAAAAAGAAAAAGAAAAAAAAAGCTCGAGCGCCTAACAAATTGAACATTGACATATGAACGACTTCTTGAAGCTAATCTAATAGTTTGAGCCCGCCCTGAGTGAGTCTTGGAATGTTATTTTACTCACTCACCCACGGACATGTTCCTTACAGCGAGAGCGAGTACAAAGACAAATTCGCTGTATAGATATAGAACTGATAGATTTCGCTGTAAAAAAAACCACAATGACATCGGGCGTTGCGGGGAGAAGAAGTTCCAAGTTCTTCCTTTCTTCTTCGTATGCTGTTCCGTGGCTGTACCTAGTAAATCATCATCATCGAAGAAGAGGGGCCCCAGCGCTACGTTCAGTGATGAATCAACGAACTTCAAGTTGTGAGTCCACTACAGACTCTACTAGGCTGTGGGTCATCGTATCGTGGCGTCTGAGGAGCCGAACGAACAGCTGGACCCTGGTGGTGGTAGGGGGTTAGTACTACTCTTCACAGGTCGAAAGTAAATTGACCTATTCGTGTTGAGAGCAGCGGGTTCATTGTATTCGTTGTACTCAGATTCGTGGCACTCGTAGGTACTTCTTATCACCGTACATTGCTAGAGGGGGTCGTTACCGCGGAAAGAATGAACAGTGAACAAATAGATTTGAATTGGTGGAAGGTTCAAAGCGGGAGCTTGGGTGCTTTCATGCTTTATGCTGTATCGTAGGACCTAGGTTCATGAGAAAAAATCCTCAGCCCCCCAGCGCCTAACAATTGAAGCTAATAATGAGTTCAGCCCCTGACTGAGTACTGAGTACTTGGAATGCCATTTACTCACTCACCAGTTTATGTTCCTCAGTGCCAGTGCCAGAGTCATACAGAGACTTCCATCGGGACTCGTGGCAGCGGTGTTCGTTGTAGGATTCGTAGGAACTTCTTATCCCCGTCAAACATTGCTGAATTTGAATTGGGGGGAGGCGGGAACTCTCCATGCTGTATGTAGGTGCTTCGGTTCATGAGAAAAAAAGCTCCATCCCCAGCTTCAGCGCCTAACACGAATATCGAATATTGACATATGAACGACTTCTTGAAGCTAAGCCCCTGAGTGAGTCTTGGAATGCTATTTACTCACTCTACTCACTCACTCACTCACCCAGTTTTGACCACGGACATGTTGAAGGGGAAGCACAGGTCAAGTCCCATAATACATTCTTCATTGTTCATTGTGCGGCTACGACTACCTTTCCAACACAGATTCGCTGTAACAGTATAGATATAGAAACTGATAGATTTCGCTGTAAATGTAAATCGGGTGTTGCGGGGAGAAGTACTCCAAGCCTTTCTTCTTTCTTCGTATGCTGTTCCGTGGCTGTACCTATTAGTATTAAATCATCATCGAAGAAGAGGCGTCCTATCTTCCTCTGACGAGTGAAATGAATCACAGCTGTATTCTTTGCTGTGTAGGGTCATCTGGGGAAATCCGAATATTGAACAGTGAGTCGCATCTCGTATTCGTGCTGTATAGTTCAAAGAAGAAGCCAAGTACATACGTAGTACGTACCTTGGTCCGATTCGGATTCGGAATATGTGGGAGATAGTAGGCGCCCTCCGTAAGTGTGGAAAGTGGCAAGTGGAAGCAAGACGGAGGGACAAGTAGGACCCCGAGTCACCCCCAGTGTCGCGGGAGAACGAGGACCTGGACCGGCGGCACCCATTAAGACACCTTTCGGAAATAGAACTTTCGATCGAAACTTCAAGGGCAAGGGCAAGGGGGGTTCGATCGTGTCGCGCGTCGCGATCGAAAAAAAGAGTTGTCAAGAGAGAGCGAGCGTCCCGTATACAAATATAAGTACGTAGTACATTGCGAGCTGAGCTGGTTGAGGTATAAGTAGCTATGGATAAATACACAAGAAAACTACAAAGACACGACCGATAAATAGTAAATAGAATAAATAACCCAAAAAAGACGCAAGTTCGAAGCTACACAGTAGGATACTCATACCCAGCATCCACCGCCCCACTGCCCACAACCGGGAACGAAATGGTATGACTCTTATTCCTCCTATGATGTCTCTGAACTTCAGGACCCAAGACATCGACCTCTGGTAACCTTATCTGTTCTTCCTGAGTTTGAGTTGGTAGCGGTGAATGTGAGATCATAGCCGGACTGTTGAACACTGAAGACGAGGCTGAGGACGAAGCCGAGACCGAGACTGAGCAGAAAGAAGGAACAAGAGGATTTCTATTAGTTACACTTGTTTTTACACCGGGTAAATAGTTGAGAAGGGAGAGAAGGGCGAATAAATATAATAAAAAACGGGGAAGAGGGGAAGAGGAAAGCTTTTCGGGTATTCAAAGAAAATCGGTATTCAGAGGAGGCGAACAATAATAATACAACAAGGGGGGGGGGGGGGGGGACATCAATTTTTGCCGCTACTGTAGACATCCCCCGGTCCCCCCATTCTGATCCGGACAACCACCCCAGAGATCGCCTCAAAATTTGGCCAATTTGATCCGGAACGACTCATAGATTCCAAAAAATTTCCCCCGTCCTGATCCGGACGGGGGATCATAGGTTTGGCAGTATAGTCCAGGGTCCTGGGAGAACGAGGACCTGGACCGGCGGCACCTTTCGGAAATAGAACTTTCGATCGAAACTTCAAACTAAGGCCCAAGGGCAAGGGCAAGGGGGGTTCGATCGTGTCGTGTCGTGTCGCGCGTCGCGATCGAATTGGTTGCAAGTCAAGAGAGAGCGAGCGTCCCGTATACAAATATAAGTACGTAGTACATTGCGAGCTGAGCTGGTTGAGGTATAAGTAGCTATGGATAAATACACAAGAAAACTACAAAGACACGACCGATAAATAGTAAATAGAATAAATAACCCAAAAAAAGCTACACAGTAGGATACTCATACCCAGCATCCACCGCCCCACTGCCCACGACCGGGAACGAAATCGTATGACTCTTATTCCTCCTATGATGTCTCTGAACTTCAGGACCCAAAACGTCGACCTCTGGTAACCTTATCTGTTCTTCCTGAGTTTGAGGTAATGGTGAATGTGAGATCATAGCCGGACTGTTGAACACTGAAGACGAGGCTGAGGACGAAGCCGAGACCGAGACTGAGCAGAAAGAAGGAATAAGAGGATTTCTATTAGTTACACTTGTTTTTACACCGGGTAAATAGTTGGAGAAGGGAGAGAACGAAGGAAGGGCGAATAAATATAATAAAAAACGGGGAAGAGGGGAAGAGGAAAGCTTTTTGGGTATTCAAAGAAAATCGGTATTCAGAGGAGGCGAACAATAATAATACAACATGGGGGTGGGGGGGAATTCAAAGATTGGGAGGCGTCGTAGGCGAAGGACTACTAGCCACACTAGAGGATGACAATGACCCACCATTATCATCCCAATCGCTCGAGTTGCTCTGTGCGCCTACTGAGGAGACGGAGCTGCGTCTGGCTACGCCGGCTGGGCGGGGGTTGCCGAGGACGAGTTTTTTGGCGGGTGGGGAGTGGGGGTTGATGCCGCTGCCGGCGGTGTTTTTGCGCTGCTTGTTGCCGGCGCGGAGTTCGTCGAAACGGAGGGGGCGGGGGCGGAGGTGGGTGCGTTCGTAGAGACCGCATTTGTTGCAGACGATTTTGCCTGGGGGGAAGGAAGAGTTAGTATGGGAGAGAGTCTAGACAAAAGAAAGCTATGTACCTGGGTTGAGAGTGCTCCTTCGCCAGCTGGGAGGCTCTGTGGTGTGGCAGTTGAAGCAGCGACGGCGGAGAAACTGGGTCTCCTTGGAAGCAGCATCGTCGGTGTGCTGAACGGGATGAGAGAGTCCGACCATGTTCTGAGGCATACCCGGCATTCCAATCGGCATGCCGTGGATCTGAGTGTGGTGGGAGTGGGAGATCTGCATGGGCAGATGTTGCGGGTGGTGTGGGTGGTGTGGGTGGTGGTGGTGGTGGACGGGGTGGTGGTGTGGGTGGCCGTACGCCTGCTGCTGCTGCTGCTGGGTTGGGTAGACGGGCGGGTAGACGTTGTAGTGCGAGTACGAGTCGTCGTTTGAGAGGATGTAGGGCGCCGCGTCTTCTTGTTTTACACTGGCGTCTGGCTCTGCCGTAAGCGGGAGTTGCCCGTATGGGTTTGGAGAGGGAGACGCCGAGGCAGAGGACGAGGGCGAAGACGAGGACGCTGTCGGTTGGTGGTCTTGCCGCACGTAGGGAAAGGTAGCGCGTCGCGGGTGGTGTGTTTGCGATTGTTGTTGTTGCTGTTGCTGCTGCTGCTGCCACTCGGCATCCAGCGGCTCGGGATTGTACAGCTCGTCCAGCAGCGAGCCAGAGCCTGCCGAGGAGGATCGCTGGGGCGGCGAGGGCGGGTGCCAGTAGACCTGCTGCTGTTGGTGATGGTGATGGGGGTGGACAATGTAGCGGGTGTTGTCTTCTTCGTAGATGGACGGCTGCATCGCCGGCAGTGGTTTCGGGTTGTACGCAAAGGTGGCGTCGAGCGGCGAGGGAGTGCGAGGTGCAGAGTCGGTCTGTGCGTAGAATTCCATCCTTTGGTACGCGTTCTTTTGGCAAATGGGAAATCAACTCTTTTCAGCCAAACATCTGCTGGAAGAACCCTCTCCTTTTCTATCCCATTCGACGTCAACCGCCAGAATCTATCCCCGTTAGGAATTCCCATTCCCATTGGCCCACTACTTTCCTATCCACCCACGACCCTGATCACCGATAAGACCCATGCCACCCTTGCAATCTCAGATCACTTTGTTTGTCCCTTGTTTGCCACCTGTCCCGCTCTTTTGGCTCCGTCGGAATCCTCAGATTCCAGATTCCCGGCAGTTACCGTCAATCCGAGGACATCGAGGATACCAAGGCAGGCATCTTATCCCAACTGTCCATTTTCAGAGCAAAGAGCGATGCAAGGGCGTCGGCGTCAGCGTCTCAGTCCCCCCCCACTTCCGACTCCCCGCCAAGAGCACCCTTGCTTCCTTCCTTCGCCCCCCGCTCGCTTTCGCGGAGTACGCTTCTTCCACCCCCCGAGTTTTTACTTCCGATTATTGTGTGATTCTTGCGTGTAATTGGACCCACCAGTGTACCTAGTAATAGTATCGTATTCAATGGCCAAAGCAACGACGCTGTACGGTTTTCAACGGTTTTCATTCTGTGTGCATGAATGCTTCAAACTACTTACGGCTCGAGACGTCCGCGTCCACTCGTTGTCAAGTGGACTTGGGAAAAATTAGAAAACAAAGAGTATGTAGACAAAAGAAACATTGACAATGGAGACGATAAAACTAGAACCACGATGTCAAAGAGGTCGATTCTCATTGTCTACCTTCACGGTTAGACCAACTTGTTGCGTCGAGAATTCAACAGCTCTTCTGTCTTGACTTGGGATATGGGCGTCGAATACGTTCCGGACTTGCGATTTTACTTTTATTGTGCAGGAATAGGGGTCGCTCCGAAGTTTTCCCCATATTGAGCGGCTACTAGAGACTAGCGTCCAGCGTCGCGTTCGTTTTGTGTACTTGTAGAACCTAGGTAGGGACGAACGTAGTCTGAACATCCCTAGTCCCTAGTTGTGTCGATCCGAAGTTTCTCCCATATTGAAAATTCGTGTAGCTAGCTCTCCTCCCGAGTCCCGGAGGTGGAGTTTCCGGATCGTCATAGGGTCTTGAGAGTCAAGAGGTGCAGGGTCGGAGGGTCCGTGTGCCAGGTGCCTCCCTCCCAAGGTAGACGTAGATAACCCGCGAAGTACTTACAGAGGGGTGGGTCCCTTTAATTATCCATTATCAATGGACGTTGACAAGTGAGGGCCGAGCGGAGAAGACATGCATATGACGGCAGCACGCGTTAGGGTGACGCGTTCGCGAGCACTTTCCAGATTACCACAATGGAAAGTGGAAGGTCACGAGAAGGGAAGAAAGAAGGTCCAAGGAGGTGCAAAGCCTCAGGGTCGGAAGATTAGATTCCCATGTGGGCACTGGGATCCGGATTCCGGGAGATAAAACTAGCTACTTAGAGGTCGATAACGCATAACGCATTATCTTACACCAACGTGGGTGCTGTGGAGAAACGACTCAAGAACAAAGAGCAAACGGAGGGAGGGAATTTAATATTTAGACTTGTGATTATGACGGCAACACGCGACACGCGTACCCCACGAGTAAACGAGTTTCCACGCGTTTCTTTCTCCTTTCCACTTTTACTACCACCAACACCACTCGCTAACACCAAACACCACGGTCCACTAGCGACTCCACATGCTTTGTCCGGTGTCAACTCAACATCCAACATCCAACATCCGACATCCTACATTCAAAACAGTGGTGAATATTGAATTCTCTCTCGGCTTTCGTTCCCATTTGCTATCGACAAGGTTCAAGACCGGGTGAAGGTGAAAGGGAAGAGTAGAGGCTCGAAAGCATTCGAAAGTACGTCCTCCCCCCCTCGTACTAGCTTGCTTGAATATTCTCGGATCTACGCAAGAACACCGACATTCGTTGTTTTTTTCTCTGCCCCCTACAATAAGGAAAGGGACCCCACTTCAACGCCTCGACTCCCAAACGTTAAAATCCCTGATCTCGGTGCTTTTTCTCGTCTGTATCTGTATCTGTGCTCTTTTTTCTCGTCCCGTCTACAACAATGGATCCAGAAGCCCCACTTCAACCCCTCACACCTCGACCTCGACTCCGACTCCCAACAAACGTTAAAATCCCTGATCTCGTCTGTGTCTGTGTCTGTTCGTCATTTTTCCGAACTCTAAAAAAAAGAGTCCGATGTGGTCTCGGTCAGGACTCTGAGGGATAGCATTTGGCAGTGGCTACGCGAGTTCGTTTTGTGGGTGAGTTGGGAGCTCGTCTCTTTCTTCCTCTTCCGTACTCGGGTTTCTTGACTCATTCCGTTCGTTGCTTTTACTCATTCCGTTACTATGAGCTGAGTAGGATAGAAGAGGGATCGCACGTTTACTATCTACAGCCTACAGCCTGAGGCTACGCTGGCGTTCACTGCTCCCGGGCCTTACCAGCTCAGAATTTACCTGTGACTCATTTTCTTTCTTTCTGAACTTTCATAGGTCCGATGTAATCTCGGTTGGAGGGGGTTCGTAGCGAGCTCGTTTTGTAGGTGAGTCGGGAGCTCATCGTCGTCGTCTCCTTCTTCCTCTTCTGTATTCGTTTCTACTTATTCCGTTACTCGTTAATATTAGCTGAGTACGGTAGAAGCACCATCCGGGAAGACAAAATCGTTCCCTGGACTCTACGGTAGGTAAAAGAGGGATCTACATTTTACCGTCTACAATTCACAATCTACAGGAAATCCCGATAATCATGATACCCGCTACGACTGTCAAGCAACGTTGGCGCTGCTCCTTATCAACTCGCTCTCGCTCAAAAGCGAACTCCGGAAAGAAATCAGACTACGTTCACGAAAAACGAAAAAAAACATCAATGGTTTGTGGGGTGAGTTCGGAGCTCAACATCTCTTCCTCTTCTGTACTCGGTATTCGATTGCGTTAGCTGAGTAGAGGAAAGGATTTACGTCTCTACTACTATTACTACAGGAAATCCCGATAATCATGATACCCGCACCTTGAGGCTGAGGCTACGACTGTCAAACAACGATGGCGCGGGCGTTCACTGCTCCTTATCAACTCGCTCAAAAGCGAGTGCCGGAAAGAAATCAGACTACGTTCACGAAAAAACATCAATGTTTTGTGGGGTGAGTTGGGAGCTCTTCTTCCTCTTCTGTACTCGGTTTCTCTCACTTATTCCGTTACTATTAGCTGGGTAGAGGAAAGGATTTACGTCTCCACTCGTACTACAGGATATCCCGATAATCATGATACCCGCACCTTGAGGCTGAGGCTACGACTTGTCAAGCAACGTTGGCGCTCACTGCTCGAGCCTCCGGGACCCGTAACGATATACAGAAATCCAAATCAGACGGTCTATGTCAACCAACGTTCACCACATATCATACAGCACCCAACCCCAACCCCAACACCCAAGCACCCCCGACCTATCGCATCTCAACTCAACTCAACTCAACTATTTTGTTTTTGCCTTGCCGAGAACGGGAGAGACGGGAAACATCATTGCCTCGCCCACCACCTCATCTTTGTACTTTGTCTCCTTTCGGATTCGGGCGTTTCTTTAATCAAGGGAACTTTTGACTTTTCAGTTCAGTTCGAGAGGGGGAACCTATAGATCACGAACACGTCAATACTCTACTCAGCTGTGCGCGAGACACAGACACAGACTTTACAGCCGCATCGCCCCCTTCTTGTCATTCATTATCCACTCGCGTTTCAATCTACGAGTATGGGGTTACGCGGGCTACGGAATTGGAGTAGTGGTTTTTTCTTTGCTAGCTGTGGGTTTACAGTAAACGATCGAGACTGGGAGTGGGGTAATGGGTAATGGGGGTGTGGGGGGGAAGTACTATTAGGAAGGATGGAGATAGCACTCAGCGCTCAGCGGTCTACTCTAGTACGTTTATCTAACTCCTAATTTTTAACCCAGGTATATCGTATGTGTATAAGACTTGGACTTGTACGTCTATGTGTCTGGTGCTAAACTTCCGGATATCCGCTCGAAGAAATTAAGGAGTTATACCCCGTACCTTACCTCGAGCCTGGACTCGGTCTGTGGATAGATAAGTATCCTCGAAACAGACACCGTGAAACGAGTTTGAGTTTGAGCTAGCTCCCATGTCTTTCGAATATCCGCTCGGTCACTGGTGACGTTCTCAAGCTTTTTTTGGTTTTGGGGGGGAGGACATCGATGCAGGGATCAAATGAATCACCGACTCGACCCATGTATACAGTATACAGTATAACGGGGATTGCGGATATGGCGAGGAGCTTTCCCCCAGCGAAGATCAAACGCAAACGCAAACGGTACTATAATGCATATGGCCGGTATCAGCGACTCTCCGCCCCTCGTTTCATTCAACCATTGTAAGGGAGAGGGGAGGGAGGGGGTAATGCGCAAGCACGTATCGTATGTTTCTATCTATCTATCGTGTCATTACTCTCTCTCGCCAACGGCTAATCTTAGAACACTGACACTGGCATTGGGCATTGCGGTGAGTCGGACTCGAAGGGGGCGTTTGAACGCAATCGGCTCAAGCATATGAGTATCTACCCCGGGCAAACAGTGGGCATGGATTATCGCGAAACGGCTAATCTTAGAACTACGAGTATGAGTGCGTCCATAACTCGGGCGTTGCGGTGCGTTGGAGGGGGCTTTTGAGCGGATGAACGCTGACGATGACCAGGGAATTGCGAAGGGAGGAGGGGCCCTGGGTACTTTGTACTTCTCCCGTGAGTCAGACAGCTCGAAGAAGCACTAAACGCATCGCATGTGTCGTACCTCCGAAACCCCGAGTCTCCGAATTCGAAGTGTGGTGGGGTTTTTTTTTCTCACTGACTGACTGACTGTGTTTTTGCTTCGAGAATTCGTGCTTCTTCTACTTGTGTCAATGCCCCGAAAGTACCGGTACCGTCAGGCGCAGCCGCCAAGTTCCCGATGGAAGGTGGTGGTAGTGGTTACATACATCATACGAGTTAACGACCCGACTGTGTTGCTATTTTCGAACGACAGGTTCCTAGGGCTCTCTCTCTTCCGTCCGTTCCAGAAACACCTTCGAATGACCAAATTGCTGGGTCGCGGCCAAGAGTTTTCACAACGCTCGCTCGATAAGAAGCCACGTTACACTGCGTTTCAGCGGCGCTGATGCTGGGACAGTGGGAAACTCTCATGCTCCCGTGCTCCCGTGCAACGAGGCATCCATACCTTGACTTGGTTGAACGCCGATCTCCCGAGTACCACAAAGGTGGTGGTGGTAGGACTCTAGACTCCGTATACCCGAAACGTTTTCGAAACTGCTCAGTGTTCATGATTTATTGTTATCAGGGGTCCAGTTTACGTTTACGAGAGAAACGCCTGAAGAAAGAACTTCCATTCTTGATTCTGGTGGCTGGGGGAGGTGGTGGCTGAAACGATGATGATTGTTGATAACGGTTTAGTTTCAAATCCATCCCTACTTTGAGTAAAGTACTTCCCCTCTACTACTACTAGTCCAACTTGTAAACAATGTACAATGTACATGTTTCCCTTTGACGGTTAATCCATTCCCGCCGACGGGGGCCCCGCACGAAAGCTGCCGTTGGCTGTGAACGATTGGAATCTCCTTCAGGTGTTCATCGTTCAACGCTCAATGGACCCAGAAATTGCCGCTATGAAGGAGCTTTATCCTGCCGATTTTCCGGGTGGGTTCAGGCTGTTAGCCTCCAAGTGCCGACTCGGACTATGCCCTTTCAAATTCGTTACAGCAAACTGGACAGCGTGTGCCATGGGCCCGGGAATTAGAATCATACATACCATACCTTCAACCCCTCACAGGGGGCCTGTACTGGCAGCTCTCGACTGCTACCAGACTTGGCACCTCTCACGATCGGTCTTCCTACTGTGGAGCTACCAGTCGGTGTACTTGGGCTTTCCGGTGATGTTCATATTAAAGAAACCGTAATCAATGCTCGGGTACGGTACGGTGTACCTCTCCACCTTGGGACTGACCGGGTTCAATCGTTTGTTTGTGTCTCATAATGAAGCGGCGCACCACTGGTAGCAATCAAGCACCACTATGTATTGGCCATGGCTCAAATGCCGACTCCGTCGAGAATTGAATATTGCTCGACTTTGTGGGTGCGATCGAGCCGGTGTCTGGTCATTGCTGCTGGTGATTGAAGACATTGAGTATTCAATTGAGACTATAGCATCCGACGGAACCTGTAACTGACTGAAACGGTACAGCTCAGCTGGTAGACATCGGTGACGTCCACAGCTGACTTAAGTTTCTTGTCAGGAATTCGATGTGTTGTTGGAATATGTAGAACAGCGATATGTTACTCACTTTTGAGTCCCCTGGTACTGCAGTATGCGTGTATTTCGATTCTGAACCTATCTGCAGTGAATGCGAAAGGATCGATAGCGGTAGTAGTAGTAGAGTCGAAACAGCAGGACGAGCCCCCTCAGCACGGTTGCTTGAGTTCTCAGTGTGCCAGCCTCCGGGCTCTCAAGACCGCGTATTTCTGGACCCATGATGACAGCCCCAGGCCCCTTCACAACCAACCCGTACTGCACCCGCAATAGACCATCGAAGGTGGCAGAGAAGAAGAAGAAAAAGAAGAAATACATCCGAAAAGCTTACGGGAAATGCCGATGATTTGCCGCCGGTTGTCTAGCTGACAGCCTTTTTGCTGTCCTTCTCTCGCGTTCAATTTTCTCTCGACTCAGGGCTTCCGGCTAGTCAACTTTCAAGGATTTCAATTCAGGGCCTCAACAGACTATGTACAATCAAGAATGTCAATTTGATCAAGCTACTGCTAATTTACTACAGCCCCGCAGGCGGCGTCCTCAGCGATAGGTCTAGACTCAAGTTCCAACTTTTTGCAGTCGATGATTTTGACCCTTCCAAAAAATCCATTTCACAGCACCCTTCCGAGCTGCCATGACTCCCGAGATTCCGAATGCGAACTCCAGGGACACGGGGGAGGGAGTCAAGGCACCCGAGTCGGACTACTATCTAGCAAATTGCGCGGTACGGTCCTTTGTCGTTTTCTTGGCAACTGCCACTATGGCGAGTACCTGACGCAAAGGCTTCGAACTTCCATTCTCAAAAACGTTTAATCCGACGCCGCGAGATACTTCCTGGTTTCGAACTCTCTCCTAAATACTGACAGCTACGGTCTCATTTCGAAGCTCTTCAGTTCTTCCGGGCTCCGTACTTGACAACGCACTAGGACGAGGGATTATTTTTTTTCTCAGGTCCGTGGGTGTATTTTTCTTCCGAATGCGTGGCATTGCGACACATGGATTCGAAACGGTTTGAGTAGGAGAATTGACTGGGCGTATCCTCCCCTTCATCGCTTTTATAGAGTCTAGGTTTTTGCAAGAAGCAAAAGCATATGCTCGGAGTCACTGCCACTGTGCCAATGCAAATCTTGTACCCCTGTCACCTGTGCCTTCACGGTCAGGTACTACCTGAACCTACGTAGTACCTTCTGCACATGTGATGCTTTTCATTTCGGAATCGCTGAGAGGCGTCTAGAATTTCTACTCAGGACCCTCTCGTTGTACGTTACGATGACTCTCTCGATGAAGATAACAAACCATGGTCGTTCCGAAATTGCTTTGAGGACTCAGGGGGGATCCTAATCTTTCGGAGGCATGTTACTTACGAGGAAGGTTCAAACATTCTCGAAACCGATCGTTTTCTTCGGATTTTTGGAATTTCCGGACGTACCGGCAGTTCATCCATGGGCCCTGGAGACCCCTCCTTAAGTTCTACCCCTCGTGCCACACGGCGTTTCAAAGGTGGGAGAGGGGAGCGGAGGGGGAGGAGGGGGACCTCCTTAGGCTAATTGAGAAGGTGATATACTATTTTACACGTTCCGTTGCGTTGTGGCACGCACGGGGGTCTGCTACATACTTACCCCGCTCTGGTCATTGCTCAATTCTCCAGACGACACATTCCGTCCGTCCGACGTCCGCAGAACGACTCGTGACCCCCAACCAAGGGTCCCTGAAATATGAGATACGTATTAATATGTACTCCGCCATATAGAGGTGAGTGAGTTCATACCAAAATTCATATGGGTTCTTGCTTCCGTAGCCGCCATTCACGCCACGTAATTCTCCGACTTACGAGCCTCGAGGCAGCCAAGTTGAAACTCAAACGGCGTCCGCGACTTACCTATGAACATTCAGTGTATCCACCCCTTGGTTGAAATCCGGATGAAACGCGTCAGATACAGCTAGGATACCGCTTGCTCCTCTCCGGAACTCGCTTTCATGAGTTTAGACACCAGATTTACGCGATTCCGAACTCGTTGTGGATCCTATCCCTCTCCTCCAATAACGGTGGGAAGGGAAATTTGACTCAGAGCCCTCTTTGTGCATCCGAATAGTCATTTCACGGCTTAGGGGGTCTTCAGGAGGCATGACCCTGGTCTTCATTCGAAGGACGAGTAATGACTCTTGAAAGCCTGGCTCCTGAGTACTGAGTGACCAAGTATACGAGCTGCGTTAGCTTCACGACTGCGACTCCGCGTATGAACAGGTTTGGACGCGTTTTCAAATACAATTTGGCCTACTTAGACGCGCTTTTGACGCGTCTCATTTCCGTTCTTTGGTTAGTCTTGTAACTATGCCGTAGGGCTCTCCTACCAGTCGTATAATCTATTGAATTCATGACTTCATGACGCTCGTCCGGCGGATTCTGGGGTCCTTTCGAACGGAGGTTTTCGCGGACTCATAAGTATGGACCAGAGCAAGAACGATGGCCTCTATACAAAGCGTATAGTTATAGTACATACAGCTATTACATACCTCATTCTATGATAGAAACACTGGAAAGAAGATGCCGGTAAACAGTTATATACGTTCCTACGTATCCAAGCATTGGCGCATATTTGAAATGCGGCTTGAACTGCGGCACGTACCTATGTACCACTCCCGCCCTCTCAATACTCGTTGAAGTGCCCAGGCCCCTCGCTTCCTCGGAGTGGCGTACACACAGTGATACTTAGTACTAGGACATCGACGCATAAACCTTGTACAAGTTCATGTTTGACGAAGGAAATGAACAGAACTCGGTGACTGCTAGCACGGGGACCTTGCCACTTGTCTCTCTCGAAGCCGTTCTATTTTAGGAGTTTACGAGTGGCTCCCAGGTTCCCCGACTCTTGGAACGAACTTATTGGAATCAAATGGGAATCAGTCGACGCGAATAAGTACGACCCTTAAGACTTTTCCACTCGGAAATCCATGTTATAACCGTATTGCCGTCCTGTAGGCACGAAGCGTGTACGTATGTTCTGGTGAACGTGAGAACGGATGAGTATTTCAAGCTCCCGAGGTATTTCCAGAATACAGAACGTGTCCCGTTCCCCGTACTCGCCTGTACACGCTCATCCAGTGGGCTGGGACGGACCGTGGAAAGCCGCGTGAGAGAGCAACGAGGTCAACCGCCTATTCATTCCTCGTCCCGCGTATCCATTCGCTCTCGACGAAGGAGTTTGTTTATTCATCCCGTCTTTACATTCCTCCTTGACAGGCCGTCTATACACATTCGACGCGTGAAGTGGCGGAGGGTGTCCCCCCAGATAGGTATCACCCTCGATTCTCCAAAGCAGTGAGGCGGGACTGTATCTTTGGAGAAGGCAATCATCGCCGGCAACCTCGAGTTCCTGCCATCTAGTGTATAGCCATCTTAATGAAATCCATGCGACTAGAGACGAGATCTCACATACATCCATCTGGCAAGTATGTCTACCTGTCTGGGGGGGTGAAAGTTTTGGAGTCGTCCGAAGTGAAACGATAGAATAGATTAGGACTAGAGTCGAAGCTCACGATAAGTGGGCGGTAGGTTTGTGGAGTCGCGTCACCCGTTTGACTGACATTCGGATTTTCGGAGTGCTTCAAACATGACTCCTCATGCCTCAGCTTCCTTGGATAGGAAGGTGAGGATCGAATATGGAATGACTAGCGCCACTCTTGCGTGTGTATCTTTGGACTATCTTGTCGGTCTGTTCAGATCCTAATGTCTTCGATGTTTCAGTGTGTTTATATTAGGTCTGACCATTGAAACGGCACGCCATATTCTGTGGGTTTGATGGCTTGGAGACTGTTGACTTGAAGTCAATACCGGGAGCTGAGGCCGCATCTCAGTTGGTTTTGGATGAGCCGGGAATTCATCTTATCCATACTTGCGACCGATCTGTACATTTTCTATGGCGTGATCTTCTTCGGAATACTTATAGTGATTTATATTCGGTATCGTGTTGAGTTGGAAACAGAAAGAGGCTCAGCACATACTGTACAAGGTTCTGGATATGTCCCCACATTTACACACACTGCTTCTATCGTACTTCTCGCACCCGCCCGGCACCCAAATTCATCCCTTCTGTTGAACGGAACAGCTCAGGCACTTGGGTGAGCTCAAGAACTTACTATAGGACACCACCACGCGAAGATACCTGGTAACTGCTTCCGTAAGTTCAATTCTTCTAGTTGTGTTTCGAGTCTCCTCGATCCCATTCCATCCGACCTTCGCTGTCTCCCTCCCCTGATACATTTGACTTGGGAGTTGAAGTTACACCCCAAGGGGGAGATGACTCGACACGGCCCTGTCCCTTGTCTGATCGACGGTCACCTACGGATTTAAGCCACGGACAATCCCACCGTTGAATGCGCTCCCCGGTCCCAGGCTTCACCACTCCAGCCACTGCCCACGGGAGGATCTCAATTCCCAATCAATTACTAATTGCCCCATAACCGTCTTCTGTTGAGTGCATCTGTATCGGGAGTCAATCATCATCATCCTGGTCCTGGTACGCGTTTCAAGTTTAACATTGAATGGGATTCATGATGGAAATAATTGCAAGAAAATCCGTACGGCCCGCGACAATGAACTCTGACGATGTCTGAAAACGCCAACCCCTGTAAACCTTAGATTGAAGACAAGTTGGCCGAGGGAGGGAATTCAACACCATACACGGCATTTTGTATTGAACTAGTATCAGTATTAGCTTATCCGGATATTCAGGCGGGAATTTCGGATGAACAGGCCTTGGAAGCTGGATTCCAGTCTTAGCCAGAGCACAAGGATACATATGCGATGACGGTGGAATGCGAGTGCGCCGTGCGAACTGAGGTACGTTCTTATCTCGGGAAACATTAAGAGACCGTATGAATCCAAAGGAGTGTGAGAAGGGCGAGATTTCAGGATTCCGAAGAAGGGAAGCAGTACTGAAGTACTGACGAGTGACCCACTTGAAGGGGAAGGTTGACGGAAATAAGGACGCTGGGCAGTGCATGTCGAGGTAGCTTTCAGAAGACATCGGCAATGATGGGAGAAACCCTCTGGGGGTCTCGAATTGACGGAGCGCCGAAGGTTGACGTGTTGATGAAAAAGACAAGGTAAGGCTGAGCAGGGCGAGCGGATAGCTATGCCCGAAGTAGACCTGTAAAGGGGAGAGAGACTGTAGCTGGGGATCCTCATGTTCCGTCTCAGCCGAATGAAACTGTACTTGTACAGCACTGTTCTGATGCGAACTACGGAAAAATGCGTGAAGAAGGGAGTTATGGAGGAGGTGAGATTATGGAAGTCACTGCACAACGGAAAATTAAGTATGTCCTACGCAGACTGCTAGGTTCACGCCCAACAGCACTGAGACCTACCATGAACGTCAGATTTATCTAGATACGCAAACGTATACTCCTCTATCAAGGTCGCCTGCTAAGCTGTAACTGGTATTGAGAATTGACACCGGGCGCGCAACGGGGAGGAGGTACCTATCGCGTCATGAACGAGCGATTTCTGCGAGGTGGGCGTCCACCAAGAATGAAGTGAGGGATACACCTCGGCCTTCTCCCGACAGCTCAAAGTGGTAGTGAACATTGAGCTTGCGCAGTAAGAACAAACTCGGGGCAGGCATACAGCCACGTAGACTTTTGGATTCAGACTTCATCTATGAGCGGCCCTATAGGGCAAGTGTCCCAGGACTGACCCGTCAACGTACACAATAGACACCGGCGGCCGATAGGGTCTTTAGTCTGAATCTGAATGGACAAGGGCCTCATGGAGCGTAAAACGATATCCCGTACAGCACTGGAGCTGAAATTCCATTGCTAAAACGGGCCAGCGCTGGCGCTCGCTGCACTGAGCAGTACTTCTCCCGAGACGTAGGGCTGGGGAATGTCAGCCTGACCGTGA
This sequence comes from Marasmius sp. AFHP31, assembly GCA_024721195.1. NCBI lineage: Eukaryota > Fungi > Basidiomycota > Agaricomycetes > Agaricales > Marasmiaceae > Marasmius > Marasmius sp. AFHP31. The sequence goes on from JANHQD010002512.1 coordinate 20,915, forward strand.
CCGAGAAACGAAAGGGACCGAGGACTTGGCTTAGGACTGGTATCGGATACTATCCATGTCCGTTGGTTTCGACTACTGACAAATCGTTCAAACCCCTTCCTCCATGTGAGCTTTCTCGCTTTAGTGTGTTTTGCTCGCCACCAATGGTCCGACCATTTTTGGCGAGCCGGGCATGGGAAACATGGGCACGAGAACCTCCAGACGACCGCTTTGACGCGGCCAGATAATGATGTCGTTTTTGATCCTGTTCACTTGTGCTAATAGTACTTGAGTTACAGGAACTCGTGCCCAGCGAAGAAGCTTGTGCGGGTGAGAGGCCAGTGAGCCTGTCCTAGAGGCTGAAACGAGAGATACCAACGGACTTGAGATCTGCCCATGAACAGCAATGACGCCGCTAGTCGTAGATGGTCACAAGATGGCTCCTAAGAGTAAAGATTCGGAGAAGACTCGGCGTTAGTGGACTACGGTGCACACTACAAGCAAGTCTAAATTAGTCTGGGTGAAGGGCGGTGTGGGGTAAATGAGTGGGTCTGAATGACTTAACTCGAGTCGGCAGAGTTGTTCATGACGTGTGTGTCGGGGATTAGGGGGAGAGTAAGTGAGAGAGTATCCGGATAGTCGGATAGAGCTTTGGTGTTGTTGAAGAGATCATCTTCATAGATTGACGGGCGTGTACAAAAGGCAGTACGCAAAGTACTGAGCTTGGGAACTTGCTGCAACTGTGGAACCTCGTATATCGAAGGCACGGGTGGGAGTCGCGACAGCCTGGTCTGTCGCAGCTATGAACCTGACTCGAAAGATTCCCACTCAGTATTTTTCCTAGGAAAATAGAAACATTAGGACTTGCCATACGTGCGTTCCTGTGCCCCGGAACCGTTCATCCATTGCTTCTCCCACCTGATTCTATTGCAGAATGGTCATGGGGCCTTAATTGACGAGCATCGTCTCCGTTTGTGGTGAACGCCGTCAGGCTGTGCTGGAACGATCTGATATGCCGCTTCTGATTCCACCCAATAGGACTTTTTCGAAGGTGTTTCAAGCTATGATTCTTCTTTCATGATAGTGGCAGGCATTGAGATCTTGAGACACCGGTGGGAAGAGAAACAGGCCTTTTCCGAGTTGGAAGGGTGAGTGCTTTGTGGGCACTCCAAGTGAATGCGGGTTCTGGATGATTTGGTTGTTGACTGTCACTCAGATGTTGAAGGTTGTCCGTGGGAACTCTCGTCACGCGATCTTTGTTCCAACGGCGCTGACTTGTCAATATCATCACGACTCTCAACCTCCTATCGTTCTACATGTCTTGAGAAGTCCAAGCTCTAATGAGGTGAGTAACTCTTTTGCGAATGAGATTAACGCATTCACATAAAATCAGTCCTCATCACTCTCCAGGATCTATCAAACTTAGAAATACTCATGGCATATCCGGATCCATACCTAGAGTCACTTGAGCATGCGAGTAATCTCCAGGTACACAAGTCGCAACTACAACGTGGTTTAGCTTAGATCAAGAAACGCGAAGCTCGAAATAAGCCAGCTGTTGGCTTAGGGCGATCTCCTGATAATCATTCCGGGATGAACTTTCCACCACTCTGATTCGGCCAGTTGTGAGTGTCGCAGTCCCTTTACGGAGTCAACGTCGCAGTCCTGCCAATGACACCATAGTTGTGAAAGATATAGGTGTCTGTCGCATTCTCTCCGAATGGCTACCGCATCTATTCTCGTCGTTCTGTGAGTCCCAAAACAACTGGGTAAGTAATCGTTTGGGTAAGTAATCGTTGATCATTCAGCCTAACGTTATTGAATCAAAATTAATGCCAAAGCTGAGTCTGGCTCACAGCGAGACAGACATCGTCATCATGAGGATGCCATGCTTCCTTCCAGATATACAGATTGGAGATTGAGATTGCATCAACCCGGTCAACATTCGACGGTCTCATCAGAAGAATCAAAATCAGAAAGTTCGTGTCTATTATCGGTGGCGATGAGGCTGTTTGCGTCGATTATGATGGTGTACCGTGGTGAGTATCGTGGCGGAATAGCTCGACGCTGAATGCTGAAAGAATTACTGCCGACAAAGCGGGCCGCTCCTGGCAACTGCGAGCAGGGTTCAAATTCGTCTTGAGGGAGGTACCCCCGCTCGATGGACGATCTCACGAATCAACGATCTCTGCTTCAAGAAAGAGATGAGGTTTGGAATCTAGGCTGCGTATCCGGAGGCCCTAATCCATAGAGGGGGGACGTCAGAACCTGAGTCTGAAATTAGTACTATCTGGCAATCCTCTCAAACGCCACATAATGTGGTTTGAGTATCCTTGCACTCCCGCTATTACTATGGTGCGCTGGCTTCTCGATGATGGCCGAGGCCGAGTGTCGTCCTACCAATAACAGGGTACTTGGGTCTGTCACCGTGTCATTCTGACCAGCGCAGAACCGCATTCAATCTTCGACCCTCAATAGCAAGCTTCACTTCATGTGGTGCACAGTAATAAGTCTCAGTTTGTAACAGCCCCACTGACAGCCGATCCCATTCGGGTTGCGGGCACTTGTACAGTTCGCACCTGGCATCGACTGCACGAGCTCACAGTCGAGAAAGTGGAGTGTGTCATAGCATAGGCCAGTGAGTTCAACGTCCATATATCTGGTTAGGTGACTTCTGAGGTGACTTCGCCTTTGATTACAGAAATAGTTCGGATTCCACAGAACGGCCAGGCTCACTTCAAGGACATCTACACAGGAGTCTATCAAGGGTCGTCTATTCACTGGGAATGGTCAGCGAATATAATGTATGGACGACTGGAAGATTTTCGAGGATCGTCAGGCAAAAAACCCGAGGATCCTTGATGTTCCTGTGAAGCCTGTACCCTGACTACATCAGATTGTGGGGAACGAGAACTGAGGCACTCAAGACGTGACGCGGATGTACCCTAGCGGTAGTCAGCGCTTGAGCGACGACCCAGTCGTCACAATCCATTGTAAGCACTCATCTCTATGAGGTTTGCGATAAGTTTCACTTATGCCCTTCATCTAGAAACAGGTGACTGACCAAGTCATCGCAGTATTCAAAATTTAGGATCGAACATTTGGCCCGATCTGGCGCGACGTCGTTTCATGTCCAGATGGTGATCCTTTGGCAGTCTTCGCATATGATTCGTTGGACGCACGGCAGTATTTGTGCCTCGGCGAGGCTTACTACTCCCGATTCAGGCAATTTCTTTCCCGTCATACTAGCTGACGACTACCGTCACCAGGTCTTACTGCCAGTGATACCCATTTCTTTGTTGGTGCGATGTCATTAGGAAATGTGGAAGCTATCCAGGTACCTCTAGGAACACATTACGGTGACATTGAATCCCTGTTCATAGGGTCCTGAGCACCACTCAGATACGTGTGTAAAACGGGTGCCTGGTCTGCTGCGACGGGAATCAACTCCAAATCCTCACCCGGGGAAGGTGCCGGTGACTGCTCGGATAGTCCTCATCGGTTTTGGAGGTGAGGCATGCTGATAGTAAGGGGATTTTCCCGTCTGTTTCGAAATATACCATGGTCTCTTGACACTCTTCCAGGCTGCCTCTGGGTCTGGGACCTCACGCCGCTGCCATTCATCTGCCATTTGCTCTGGGATGCAGCTGAATGGAGTTCAGACGACCGGTGACCCCTCGGAAATGGGACACCTTACTCGGTGCCTTCGATACCTTCCCACTTCCCGCTCTGGAGTCTGCACGGTGCAAAACGAGTGTAACGTTGGTATGAAGGACATATTGAGGGGAGCGCCTGGGAACGAACTTAATGTAGTCAAGGCAAGTTGTTGCTTTCTCACTTCCCGATAAGATCTCTTCATAACGGGACCCCAAACACCGCACAGAACACAAGATAAGATTGATTTTAATTGCGAAACCGAGTCTACTCAAGCCTTTAATTTCACTTCAGGGTTCGGCAGCCTCACATACGTTCCTTCGAATTTTCCTCGGAACTCTATCGTAGCTCACCTCAGGACCGTGAAACACGAACGACTCCTCAAGTACAAAACAGCCCTAAGAACGTTGTCCTTCAGCATGCCACGACGTTATCCTCACATACAGGTATCCAAGAGCGCTCTCGATTGCGATCGGGTAGAGTTTCTCGAAACCGTTCGCGTCCAACCATGAGCTAGATGCCACGGACGTTTGGCGGGCGGGCCACATCTTCGTACGGACGTACAGCTCGGACGGCGGTAGCGTCCAGGGCGACGAATCACGGAAGCCGGTCAACAGCCCGACTCTAGAAACTTGTAAAACGGGGGAGGCAAAGAGATCGAGGTCTGGCGAGACCGAAACGCAGTCTTTGAAGTCTGGATACGACACCGAAGGTCTTCGTACGTGTGGGATGACACCAGCCACATGAGGTAAGTTTGAGGGTTTCTGAATGGTACTATACGCAAAGAGTTCAAGTAACATGCTCACTTGTATTCAATCTACCAGCGTTCTTCGTTTGATCGTCATGTAGAACGAAAAAGAATGGCAAAGCAGATAGATGTCATATCCCGAAGATAGACTCGGACTCATGATTGAGGTCTACGATAACCCCGATTCGGAATCATAAAGCAAAGTGTTCCTCGAGAGAGACACAGAGATCCCTCATTGTCACGTACGCTCAAGACCCTAGCAATCTCAAAATAAATGTACGACAGCTTGAATGAGCCTCATGCAAGTGTCTTCGAATTGCTCCGGGGCGTACAATCGACACGGTGTCATACTTCATTTCTGTTTCCACAACCACAAGTACGAGTCGAAGTGGGTCGACTATCGTGTGACGGTAGCGCAGATGAATTGATGCTTACGGACTTTGTGTACAGATATCCTATCTCACGAATGTTCCCTGCTGCCCCATACCTGATACGTACCATGACTTTGGTCCGTACAAAGCAAATACGACCGGTTTCAGACGACTATCAATCAGTGCTTTTATCGATAGCTGCCAACACCGCCGCCTCTCCATTACGATGACAGGAGCACGCGGGTCACTGACAGTGCTGCGACTCGAGACGAACGTCAGACGCTTCCGTCCGTGCAAGTGACATGCCGGTCTAACAGGGTTTATCCCCGTTCAACCCGTCCCACGGTGAGTGACATCCTGTGGCACCGTGGCAGTTTTCCCCAGACTTCGATCAAGAACAATGAAGAGGCGGTGCTATACGGAATCTTCTTAGCCTTCATCAAGGATTCGTGCATTTGCTATGGGTCTTAGTCTAGCATCATGGGTGGTTTCTAGTTCCGAATACAATTGGGGGCGATCCTTAGAATCCTTCAACATCGATAGAGTCGCGATCGCTGAAATACTAACCTTGCCTAGCAAAGTGGCAATTATAGATGCAACTTGGACTATATCTGCATGCAGCTTGAATTATTTCTGCGTAGTTTTTACTAGATAGAGGTCATTCTAGTGAAGGTACTAGACAGTTTCACCAAGCCGGGACTCCCATCTAATTCTGGCCTTGTTTCAATCCATTCCGGATGAAGTTGCTGTTACAGCCGTATAATACCCCTTTCGTCAGCCACAATCCCTTGCGGCGAGTAGATCTCGACCAAACGAAATCGGGAAGCCATCGTTCTCGAGGTTGACATTAGATATTGGAAATCCCAATAATGATATATGCACTCCGTGATCTCCATGATTCTGTCGCCGGCACACCGTCGTGCACCTGCCGGGATCCGTCAAATCCGTTGTCAACAGAAGATGGGACCCTCGTTTCGCGTCCAAATCAATCCAAGTTCTGAACGAAGATCACTTCTATCGTTGACGTTGATTCTCTACTTTTGAACACAGGGTGAACAAGGTAAAAGGCCTCTTACCCGAGACCCCTCTGTAAAATGGGGTATCAGCTGGTATTAGCTCAGAGGAACACCGTCGGTATTCGCGGGAAACTGAAGGAGTGTTACTGAAGGTACCGTTCGCCATCCCCTCTGTCCTGTACCTAAATTACCGAGATCTTGCATCTCGTGCGCCGGGTTCCCGCTCAACATTCTTTCACTGGTACAGTTCTGTACTTTAACTATACATTAACCCCAGAAGAACTATGATACAATGACGTTGAGTATAAGATACAACGGCTTGAACGACGCTAGGGTACATTCATCGAGAACCTGCCCCGGGTGTTCAGTTCGATAACTACTATCAGAGAAAGGTAGACACATACTTACCCGCTGGGCCTCGTGATTACAAGGGGGTATCGAGTATATCGTTCCAAAAGCCGGGGTCGTTCAGCCAACTAAAGTCCGCTTGGTTGTAAACGGTCGGCTCCATTAGCAAGGATGCGGAGGGATGGACAACAGGTACTGGATGGGCTGTGAACGATGCTGAATCGCCATTTGGCGGTTGTGAAGCTTGTACCGGTGAACCGGATGGGTCGGTTTGTACCTGATATCGTTGTAACACCGTCTCCTTGTTCTCCCAAAGCGAGACAAGCATGCTGATCACGTTCGCACATTGGCTCGCCGGATGATCTGTAGAATACGCTGCACGGCGAAGGTGACCTATGCAAGATGACAATATGGCGTCTGTGGACCCGGGAAGCAAACGATGCATCCCGCTCAGGATCATGAATTTGCACCCAACCAAGAAACTAGCGGCGAAAGAGATCAGGAGAAAGATGTGGTCCGGACATGTTCCCAGATGATGGACGTCGGTTTGTATCACATCGAGCAGTACCGTTTCGCAGAGTCGGAGACATTCTTTGCTATATTCGAGTAGGACGTTGTTATCGTAAGGCCGAACGGTCCTGTACCAGAAGGCAGAGCCTTCCATACGATTCACCACGAAATAGATCTTCGAGGCCGCCATCGCGTTGTAAATGGACAAGAGCCGGCATGAATGGAGTAAAACCAGTAGAATCTGGAAGTAAAATTTATCGGCCTGCGCTAGAACTTTCACTGGACTGAGAACGTGTTTTGCCGAGGCAGTAGAAGACTTACTACCGAGAGGTTGTACAATTCTTTGCAGCTGGGAGAACTCCCTGCGAACCCCCTCATTGGACCGATACCATTCATTGACATCTTTCTCGGCAAGTGATACAAACTTTATCGTGAGTCCGCGTTCAGTGACACCGTATAGATCGGCCAGTAGTCTTAGACGTGTGTCCCCTCCTCCGATCTTGTCTGTAGGAAGATTTTCGCGCAGTCGAAAGAGAGGAATGTACGCCTCAGGATCGCGTTGTGAGAGAGCGCCCCGGCCGCTGCCTATGCAAAGACTGCGGGCACTTGTCAGTGATAAGTGTTGAGCCAGACACATGGGACGCACAGAGATTCTGCGTTGGAAAGAGACATCCACTGAGCTCAAGAAGGTGAGTATTACGCAAAATATAAGCATACGAACACTCACAAGTCGGGTTTTATCTAACAACTCAAGGAATTGTATTTCATCAATGGTTTCACCTGCTGTTTGGGAGCTGAGCATCGCGGCTGCCTTGTTAGGGGCCTCGTTTAAACGGAGGTTCATAGCCATGCTGATTGCAGAAGCAATCAAGAGACGACCGTCGCCAAAGTCTTCAGAAGGAGAAGATACTGGGGCCCACAAGGACAATATCAGAAGACACTGAATCGCCTCCAGAGATGCGGAACGTCGCGACTGGAAGATCAGTTTGGCGGTCCTGTCTTGAGTCAATGTCTGCAGCCTAAAAGCCACTGCGGCACGCGTATTTTCGTCGAGGTGGCGAGCAGCAATGGTGCAGCAGACGAGATCAAGCAGCGGGCTCTCTGCATCACGTATCAGCTTGAAATTGAGCCATGGCGTGTAATTCTCTACAAAGCTGTTTTGAAGTCTTTAGCATCAGGGACTGGACGACTTGAAAATATTATTGACACTTACATGAGTAAGAGATTCTCAATTTGAGTTGGAGTAAGGATAGCCGAGAGAGAGTCGTCAGGAATAGAGGAGACGGAGCCGGACGAAGGTGTGAATGCAGTCGTACTGGCACAACTTTGCGTGATGGTCTTCATGGCTTCCGATGGTGCGCTCCAGTCTAAGCCCTGATATTGTAGGCGTAGATAAAACCAAACGTCATCGGGGCGAATACGTTCAACAGAACGGGGTTGGCTTTCGGAACGGATGCGGGTTGCAGCGGGTGAATTGCCTGACGAAGCCCCCGGAAGCTGAGGACTGACACCAAGAGGGGGAGAAGCAGGAGGTTCAGGTTCCTCTATTCCGAGTGCCCATTTGTCGAACATGTCGTTTCCGTCCGGTCGTCCTCCAGTACTGTTGGGATTGGCACCGCTCGATGGAACAGCACCTGTCTGGCTCTGAGTAGTCTTCGAAGTACTCTGAATCAAAGAAGCTCTGTCCATTTCCTCGTATGAGCATGGTATGTTGAGGGTTCTGCAGCGATGGCATCTTATAACCGTAGTAGTCGTATCAAGGACTTCGCATCGCGTTTTATGTTTCCGACATGAAGTACAAGCCTGAACAGACTTTGTACGCTTTGTTGACTTTGAGCCCCCGCTACCGCTTGGATTGCTGTCGTCCCTAGAGCGTTTCATCGTGGTATTGACTTGGAAGATGCAAGGAAAGAATTACAGCTCATGTGTTTTGTGTGTGATTTGTCTAACGCGCTGCGCAGGTGCACGGGCCAGCCTGTGCAGCTGCCGACGACGTCACGACGTCAAAAAATTGATGACTACGGTTGCTTCCTCTCTACCTCCTTCGACTGATTATGTCGACCCACAAGACCTGGAAACCCTCATAGCAAATTTACTGTCAGATCCGGATCGAGAACCAGTCGGGTCTGAGATTGAAGGTAATAACTGGCCAGTGAACACGGTTGGGTGAACATTATCACTTATACTTCGATCAGTCCTGAAATCCATCTATGGAGACGAAGCTATCCGAATATGGCGACCTAGCGGGGATGAACCAAGGCACCCAGGAGATGATAAGATTCGATACGAGGTCGAAGTCGGGTGAGCAGGCAGTTCCAACCTGATATCGATTCCGTTGTAAGAATTCCGGACACTAGCCTTCCTGATCCATACGAAGAAGTGAAGATCAAAGTACTCGTATCCATACCACCGTCCTACCCGTCAAGCTCGCCACCACAGCTTCAGCTCCTCTCCCGGTACATAGGGGCCTTCGGTGTAGACTCAAATCTCTTCGGATCGATATTACGAACCTTTATCTCTACAAACGGCGTAGAGTGGTCCTCCGACGTCGTTTGTGTATTCGACGGCCTACAAAATGTTCTGGATCGTTGTTTAGCGTGGTATCAAGAACGACTCAGTGCGGATCAAGTGGGGGAAATGCTACGAGAAGACATGGCTACTCACAACAATCACAACAATGACCATGAATCAACTGCATCTGCCTCCAGAACCACCCACCAAGCTGAAACAATAGCTGCCACATTACCCGAAGGCATTGAGATCTTCGAGGCAGAACCGATCGTCGACCGCAAAAGTAGCTTTGTCGGGCGCGCTTGTGCCATTACCGATCCAGCTCAAGTGAGTTCATCCATGCAGAACCAACTCTTAGTCAAAGGCTGATCGTTTACTGTACAGGTACCTTTGATATTATCCTATCTTTCCTCGGATCGTCGCATTGCCCGAGCTGCTCATCCCATTATCAATGCATGGCGATGTCAAGCTGGTACTGTTCTTCACCAAGGCAAGTTCTTTTCTTTCCATATTGCGACTAACTTCTGACTCAGGAACAGATAACGACGATGACGGAGAGACTGCCGCCGGTGGTCGCCTCGCGCATCTACTTCAGATCCTCGTTGGTTGCTTCCTACTAATTGCTGACATTCCGTTACTGAAAACACTCCCATTCCCAGGAGATAAACAACGTGTTGGTGATCGTTACACGATACTTCGGTGGGATCCACTTGGGGCCTGATAGGTTCAAGCATATCAATCAAGCAGCTAGAAATGCTTTGGACCTTGGCGGATTCCTTGACTCCGGCGAAAGCAGGAAGGGCAATGCGAAGGGCAGAAAACGATGAGGGTATCTGGCCTCCCAATCTATGTCGTATGTATGCAAATTTGATACGTTAAACTGACCCTACAAAGCGTGTTGAAAATGAAGATGCTATTCGTCGCCTTCATCTTCGACAGCTCTTCTCCGGTTCTCCCGCCGAGAGCCCTTGCCCAACCTCCAACGTTCGTTGATGACCTCTACGGGATCCAGTCTTCCTCGCTTGAGCAGCGGAATATACTGTCCAAGTTTTCTTGACGTCCCTCCGCCCAATGGTACCTCATAACTGACCACTGGACCTCCTTGAACCCCAATCTCGCCTGTTGGGGTGAGAGCCCAAGGTGGAGAGAAGAAGGTAGATGCGGCGGTCAAGAAGTGGTGATTTAGCGTTGTGAAGATCTGGGAGCGAGCATGTATTGAATGCAAAAGATGATATAGCCCGCGCCCATCCTCACTGGAAGATTCGTTCCCCACTTTTGTCTGTGATCTAGTAGGCTCCGCTTCGTATCCGTCCACCCGCCAATCGACATCATCCTCTGAGTATCCGCAATCCCATAAGACCAACGGAAGGCCATCGGCCATCTGATACTCCGGTTTGCTCTCTACCACTTCCAACGTCTCACCTTCATGGGCTGTTTCGGCACCTTCGTGAACGTTCAGAAGTGAAGTTACCACCGAGGGTTTCTCGAGCCCACGTCCAACCATGAATAAGACGGCCATAATATGTCGAACCTGGTGATACAAGAAAGCCGTACCAACTAGGTTGAGAACATGCATCTTAGGCGTCGTGTCGTCCCCGTCGACTGGTACGATCTCCGCCTTGAGTATCTTCCTCACGAACACAGTGATTTGCTTCCCAGCATCAACCTTGCATAGATTGCGGAAGTCGTGGTCTCCGAGGAGCCTAGAAGCAGCTTCCTGCATCTTGGTAATGTCCAAATTTTCCGAGGAGAAAAAGTATTTGTAATGCCGGAATTTGCAGGCAAACCGAGCGGAGAACGAAGGTAACACTGGAGACCATGCGAGTATTCGGATGGATGGAGGAAGAATTCGATTGAGAATGGTGACATACGCGAGTTCTGGACGGGAAGAAGTGGATGGAATGGATGTGTTTTGGGAAGGACCGTCATCGTCTAGATCTAACGAACCGAATGCATCATCATCTAGGACAGTCTCTGACGGTTCGTCTGAGGTCTCGGGTTCTGCAGGTGGTGACGTCGAGTCTGAGGAGGTAGGTGGTTGTGGGTCCGGTTCTTCTACGCCACCCAAGGCACTTCTAACCCATAGAGAAATGACCTGACCGGCAGCACTGACCCCTCGGTCTGTCCTTCCACACTTTTCCCAACCACATCCCTCATATCCAGCGCTTGGATCTATAAGCCTTGCTTGAGCTAAAGCGTCAAACAAGACACCCTCTACCGTCGGTAGAGGTGTTGGCCCTGTCTGAAATGCCAATCCGTTATACTCCCAGCCGGAATAGCAAAATTTGAGTGCTATTTTCCTCCTGGGATGTGACGCGAAATGGAATGACCTATGCTGTGATTGTGTACGAGAAGGTGATGCTTGTCTCTGAGTAACCTTCTGAGATTGAGCCGCCGATCCCTGAGATTCCAATTGTTTTATGCGACTGATGAGGTCTTCTTTCGACCAATTTTCGTAACTTGACATCTTGTATGTCCTAGCGAGGCGAAGAAAGAGATGGGGTTTAGATATGAGGTGTCTCGAGGCAGAGCGGAGAGAAACAAGCATTCAATGGTGAGCAAGGTTGCGCAACATGACTCGGGCAGATGAGAGTTGTGTCGAGGGACACGGACTTTCGGATTTTGGCGAGTCGATCATGTCTACTACCAACTCCCACGACGCCTCGAGGTTGAGGTCGTCTTCATTGTCCTCACTCACGTCCCTGGTGGGCCTTCAGCTCTCTTCGCGGCTCTTGACTTTCGTTCTCAACCAAGCTTTGTTTCGGCTGGCCTCTCCAAAAGCCTATGGCGTCGCAGCAATCCAGTTCGAGCTAGTACTGAGCACCATTCTGTTCGTCAGTCGCGAAGGGGTTAGAGGTGCCCTGCTTCGCGTTGGGACAGGCAAGGAGAAGAATAATTCACGAAATAACAAGGCTCTCAATGTTGGTTTTATTCCCATTATCCTTGGAATACCTTTGGCATTGTGCACCACAATGTTATACGCGAGATATGCCAGCGAGGAGACCAAGTCGCAGAGCATGTTCATGGAATCAGTTACTGTATATGCTCTGGCGGCCATACTAGAGCTGATGTCTGAACCAATGCACAATATGTGCGTGTTCCGTTTACTTTGACTTGGTACCCTCGTTCCGGCACGACAGTATCACACTTTTCTGACCCTACTTCCTCCCTTGTAGTGCGATGGCCGAGCTCAAGACCCATATCCGTGTGCGTGCTGAAGGGGCAGGAATTACTCTCAAGACCATTGTCACATTCATCGTCCTCTTTTACGACTATACTGCCCAGTCCAAACGAGACTTTGCCCTTCTGTCGTTCGCCTTAGGACAGCTTGCGTACGGGGCTTGTGTTTTCGCGATATACGCGTGGAGTTACGGTGGGATACCGCGACTTCAGGGTATGAGGGGTACCGGAGGCAAATCATGGTACGTGCCAACGGTATTTTGAGTCAACAATACCCACAAACTACCTCACAGGTATCCAGCCACGTACTTCGACATGGAAGTTCTCAGTCTCTCGATGACCATGACTTCCCAATCCTTAGTGAAGCACTTTCTGACTGAGGGCGACAAATTCATCTTATCTTGGTTCAGTCCTCTCGAAGACCAGGGGGGATACGCGGTCGCTGTGAATTATGGCATGTCCGTTCCATAGAATTCTCGAGGCGACACATTCTGACTTCAGTCATAGGATCACTCATTGCACGAATCATATTTCAGCCGATTGAAGAGACGCTCCGCCTTTATTTCTCGAAAACTTTATCTGACGTTACGTCTGGAAAGGCCAATGCTGAGCAAAAACGCTCGGCGCTATCGGACGCTTCGCGAGCCCTTATTGGTCTTCTTCACATTCAAGTTTCCGCATCACTGCTCATACTATGCTTTGGGTCACAGTATCTAGCACTCGTATTGGAGGTCTTCCTTCCGGCACAATACTTGAAAACTAGCGCACCAAGGATTCTCTCCGCTTGGATTTGGTATATCCCGGTGTTAGCAATAAACGGAGGGCTCGAGGCCTTCCTGGCAAGTGCCGCTGAGAAGAAGGATGTCAATCGTCAAAGCGGGCGAGTAAACCGATACATCGATGTTTTCAGTACATGTCTAACCCATAACAAACTAACTAGGTGGATGATCGTCTTCTCTGTTATCTACATTGGATCTGCCATTGGACTCTATCGCCAAAACTACGGAGACGTCTCCCTCGTCTACGCAAACATTGTCAATTTGTCTGCGAGGATATTATATGTCGTGCTGTTCAGCGCTTCCTTTTTCCGGCGACACCAGGCGGAGAGTTTGCTCGCGTGGAGGAAGGTTCTACCGTCGCTCTCATTTTTGGTCGCGCTTGCATCATCGTTTGCAGTGGTGCGAGCCAGCGAGGCCAAATGGCAAGCTACAGCGGTCATCAAAAGCCAAGGGAGAAGAGCCATCATACATCGAGCCGTCCTAGCTCATATAGGATTAGGTGCTGCATTGGCATTAATTTCTCTCGGGGTCTGGTGGAGGAGTTCTCGATACCTTTTGGGAACATTCAGGTCTCAGAAAGCGAAGACGAGTTAGATAGGTTTTGTATTGCGGTCGAGTCATATACAGTGAGTATGTAGTGTGATTATACACAGGTCCTTCCATAGTAATCAACGAGTCGTAAATGGTCATCCAATTGCCGGGCCAGCGAGCCAGCGTTCGTAGTTAAACATAACTGGTAACGCCTCTTTCCGTCCTCCACCTTCAAGGAACTGAGGCGTTGCATTCTCGACGTACGATACGTAGTCTTTAGGCGCTTCCTCCAAGGATTCTGAACCGAAAACTTCTCCCGCAGCTGTCCGGACGGCGATAGCATACATCTCGAGGTCTTTCCGTTCACCCCCGGTCATACGGGCATCCAAGAGTTCTTGACACTGGTCAATGTACCTGGCAAGTCACAGATAAGCGTTGATAGAGACTGAAGCTCGATCGATACACACCCATGATACTCTGCTTCTTCTTCTTCAGAAACAGACGGGTCCAGAAGCTGCTTAGCGACCGCCTCAGTTGAGTGACGGTCGAGGAACTCGGGCTCCATAATGGGACGACGCGCTTCAGACTTGACTTGGGGATTTCGATTTGGCGTCTTTGGCGCACTGGGTGACGATTTTATCCATCGTCTCATTCCTTGTACAACGCTATGGAAATCGGTGAGAAAACGCCAAACAATGCTTTTCCCTTCTCACCTCGTCTGACGGTGCCTTGCAGCCCCATGCGCTTCGAATGGGCTATGGCTCAAATCCTTCGCCGTTTTCCTACGAGGAACATCCAGGGTTAGTATATTCATACAACAACGTAGAGCGTAGAGACCTCACCCAGGCAACTTCAGCGTGCTATTCATAGAGTATACAAAATGCTTCGTGAGAGACGTAAGTAGGAGAGGCCGATAGTATTCCGTCCAAAAGTCCCCTTTGGTCCGAAGAGTCTCGAGGAGGTTGTTTGAGCAATCCTCGACGCAATAAGGGACAGTGAGGTGCTCGTCCTTGAACCATTGCCTATACCCATTTCGGACTGGTGGTTGAGATATCGGTCGATCGCTATCAACACCCAGGAAAAGGTTTATCGCTGCTTGTCTGTCGGCATCTAAAGAAAGGCGTGTCATTGAAAGCAGGGGCTAAGATGGACTCGACCAACCCAGTAGAGAGTTCGTATAGAAACGCCGAATGTTCTCAATAATATCCCGTGAATGGCTGTTCCAATGGGGCATGCGGCGGTATGTCTCCACACGGTTGACTAGAGCACTACCGGTGTACTGAAGGGCAATGGCTACGAAAGGTCATGAAGCAAGCGGTACACGGAGAAATGAAGTCCACTCAACTGTCTCCGTGATCGTGATACATTTCCGTCAGCATATTGACAGCATCAGAGTCGAAGGAAAGGTTCGGATTGTCCACGACGCCCAATGCATAGAGCTGATGCCCCAAAGCTCGCTTCCCGAAGACGAACTGTGCTGCGTTTGTACGATCGAGGCAATCCACGCAGTTGACACGGCAGATGCCGTTTTGCAGCGAGATCGTTCTTCGCCATGATGAGCGGTCTTCCCTGTCCACGGAGTTAGCAAAGGTCAGTGGGTTCGAGCGGTCAAGTAACTCACTGCTCCGTTTCTCCTTCCCCTTCTTCATTTCTCTGCAGATGATGCCAATACAGTTCCGGTCCAGAATGAAAGAAACCAGTCCGTTGTATGGATTCTTCCGCGAGGTCTTCGAGATAGCTGATAACATCTTGCGTCTTCCTAAACGATTGTTCAGCTGTAGAGCAACAGAAACCGGCGGATGCCAACGGACTGTTTGTAAGCGCGAGACATATCCCAGTCTCTATGAATCATCTTCTTTCCCGGTGGAAGGAACTGGTTGAGATACCCCGTACATAATTTGTACTCTGCAAGCAATTTGGATTCGCGCGGTACTGGTTCTTTGCTTTTGATAAGGTTGAGAATCTCTATCGGAGCACCATACTGTCTGAACAAGTTGTCGAAATGTCTAGCCGCTGCGGTATAGAAAGGATCAACGACGCTTACTATCAAGCCCATCAGAGTCTCGGTGAGTTTTATTCTGGTAGAAAAGGTATATAGAACTGACTTTCGATTGGAGGGCGCGGGTTCATGCTAGTGACTTCCTGAGTCCAATAGACGGGTATACTGCCACGATACTGAAAACGACAAATTGACACCCATAAAAACCGGACTTTGGCAATAACAACGATACCTGGACGTATGAGGTGTAATGAGGGTTTGCACCGCGATTCCGCCGTCCGTCTTCAGACTTGCCCATTGCAGGATAGTAAAATGGTGTGGTGAGTGCCTCCGAAACGATTTGCTCTGTTTCGACCTCATTCGCGACGTTACCCTAGACGAAGACGTCAGTACACTGGTAGCAATCGTAAGGAGAATATATGAGTGACCTCTGCATTAACCCCACGCTTCAAGTACCTTGCACCTGCAAAATGGCGTGACCGACGAGCTATAAGCGTCACAAAGATTACTCGACCAAGAACAGTGAGCTCTAGCACTTTGTGAGATACTACATTGAGTGGGAGAGAAGGAAGAATATTCACTTGCTTGATCGACGTGACCGTGGACCAGAGGAAACATCCATTGCGTTCGAATGTTGCTTTCCTCTCCGAAAGGTGCGGTGAGCATATGAAAGTTCCAAGCATATCGTTCATTGAAAGGCCATTTCCCGTGGACATTCCGACTGGAACCAACTAGGTTGTATTGTAGTGTAGAGGTTAGGTCGTATGTATAGCTGAGGGCCGATATGAATACCTTTCTCGAGCTGAGCAGGTAAGGGACTCACCTGAAGTAGAAGTTCTTCGACATGTCTACTTGCTTGAAGATGCTGATGAGGCGTTGTTCTTCCGCAGGTTTATCTATCTTGTGGTTGAAACAGACTGGAATCATTTCGGTGTTTTCACAGTGGTATATGTAATGTCCTCCGAGCAATGCCACAATAGATCGCTTGGTAATGAGAACCATGTACCATCCGGCGGTGAACCTGATGAAACCTGGAGAGAGTAAGCAATCAGCAGCGGTAAAGTACAACGGATCTCACCTGCAATCCCAAAGAACACCTTCGCCTTCCCAAGCCCACCAGAGTTCTTATTTCCATCATCCAGCATCTTCAGCATTGCGCTCATCTGCTTCCCGCTGTATTCAGCTTCATCTTCAACAACGACTAATTCGTCTTGGGCAGTCCGGTCAATTTTGATGATTCGATGTCGAGAGTCAGCGGCATTGGAGGCAATCACATAGAATCTTAGGCGGTTTTCATAGAGAATGAACTTGTTGAATGATGAAGATTTCTGGCTCATCGTACATGGCCGCGATAAGAGCTACTGGTGGTTGTGGTTGGCAGGGCTGGTCGCGGATGGTCACAGTGACGTCGCATTGCCGGTCGGCAATGTAGCACAGCCACGCAACACGACGGGCGCAAGTTTTCACCCTCCCATCCTCAATCCACACTATCCAGTCCCCTCCACCCTCCTCAAGACCCTCAAGATCCCAAAATGGTGAGCGATATCGCCTCAAATGGCCGCCTGGAGCTCTCTCGCTGGTTATGCATCTCGTAGTGCTTCAGAATGAGATGGATTGGTGCGTTACGCTTTGGATGTACCTCTGCCGTATACTGATGATCGAATCCTTGTAGCCAAAATGCACAAACGCGATTTCTTTCGATATCTGCGTTTTTCAATGCTGAGCTCGATGGGGCGATGAAGCATAGTGCTGGGCTGTCTGCATTCATTGTGGACAGCGCTAGAGCTCCGGGCGGCAACTACGAACACTTGTCGTTACTAGTTGCTGACTCGTCTCCATGACCAGCCCCCCAAGAAGACTGGAACCGGAAAAAAGCCCGCTGCTGCCCCCTTTGGTGCTAGCAAGGCAACCAAGGCTAAGAAGAACCCTCTCTTCGAGTCTTCCCCGAAGAACTTCGGTATCGGTAGGTTACCTTTGGTCCGTTTCCACTGTGTAAGAGCACTCAACATCGTCGATTTTAGGTCAGGACATCCAGCCCACTACCGACCTCACCCGTTTCGTGAAGTGGCCCGCATACGTCCGCCTCCAACGCCAAAAGGTTATCCTCAACCAGCGTCTCAAGGTCCCTCCCGCCATCTCCCAGTTCTCCCACACCTTGGACAAGAACACCGCTACCCAACTGTTCAAGCTCTTGAACAAATACCGCCCTGAGTCGAAAGTTGAGAAGAAGCAGCGTCTCACTGCTGCTGCTGCCGCCGCCGCTGAAGGCAAGAAGGAGGTCGGTTTTCTTGTTTTACTAACGCCAAGTCCCTTCACTCAACACGAAATATCTTGACAGGAGACCAAGAAGCCCCTCTTCGTCAAGTATGGCTTGAACCACATTGTTGCCCTCATCGAGGCCAAGAAGGCTTCCCTCGTCGTTATCGCTCATGACGTTGACCCCATCGAACTTGTTGTCTTCCTGCCTGCTCTCTGCCGCAAGATGGGTGTCCCCTACGTTATTGTCAAGGGCAAGGCTCGTCTTGGTACCGTTGTCCACAAGAAGACTGCTGCTGTTGCCGCCCTTCAGGATGTCAGGTCTGAGGACCAGCGCGAGCTTGCTACTATCGTCAGCGCAGCCAAGGCTAACTTGTACGTGCTTCGTATTATTCGGTTTGGACATAATACTTACTCTCTGTCATCAGCTCTGACAAGTACGAGGAGCACCGTCGCCAGTGGGGTGGAGGTATCCGTGGCAACAAGTCCACCCAGATGCTCCGCAAGCGTGCAAAGGCCCAAGGCCAGAACCCCGCCGCGGCCAACATTGGTAGGCTATAAGTACAAGCCGTCACTGGTACTGTGTGGGTATGGTAGTCCGTCTGATGTATATGACTATGCTATGGGATCTATGACGATCATGTTGGTCTTGTATATCTTGAATGCCTGAACATTGAATATCGAATCTTGATTCACGACCAGTATGTAGAGCTTTCGAGTAGTCCGGGTCACACGAACGAATTTTTCGACAATCTCAATATAGAACTGACTTGGGAGTAGCATTTATGTAAAGCTCATATAATTGCTTCTGCAACTTCCCAGAGACCGGGTGACGTTTGGTCAAACATCTCAAGTACGACGAAAATCATTCAAAAGGCGTCGAATTACCGCCTTCGTGAAATTATCTACAAGTTCTAGCGACTTCAATGGACTTCAGGGTGCTTCAGCCTGTCAGCTTGGCGCCAGGTAAGCGAACATACATACCATAACGGGAAAATTTGCGAAAACGTCTGACAATCCGACAACGTCGTCACCGTTACCCTGGCTTACCTCAGAGACCTTACCTTCTCCCACCTGCCCATACATAGGCAACAGGACGTCCTTCACCAGTCGGTCCTACCTTCCTCAAGATGGCAAGATATCCAGCTCGGTGAGCCTCTAGAGTCATTCTGCTTTCTCTTGAATACTATTTCTGACTCAAGAAACGGTTCTGATAGGTCTGCATCATTCGCCATAACCCTTCTTGGCTCCATCATCCACTGTTCTTTTACCGTCCAACTCCTCGCTGCATGGAACACACTCAAAGAACCTGAAACTAACGAGACAGAATGGGAATCTTGGTGGTTTAGTAGAAAATGGCCCTGGCATCCAGATGGCGTGCACTTAATGGGAGGCTTGCTGCTGGCATACTTTGCGAGTGCTGGCGCATTCTCAATCGTTGGATTCGTCGGGACAGTCAAGGTGAGCATTTTGTTCAAGTTGAAAGTTCCCAGTCCGTCGTGTCCATCGTATTTCCCCTTTCCCCGGCCTCTCTTCGATCACCTTTGACCCCACAATGCGTGACTTGAAACTGATGTTTGCCCTATTCCACCACAGCGCAAAGCCCATCTTCTCAAATTCTATCGAGATTCGTCAATAATAGATCTCGCGTTATGCGTCGTCATCGCCCTCATTGGAATCTACTTCGCTTGGCTTCCTCAAACCAATATGCGAGTATGCGAGGTCCTGTCACAGCAACCACAGCTCATGAGGGACTTATCCGAATTCGGACTGAGCTCTGAAAATTGTGAGAGATGGTGCAATAGAGCTATCGTGGCATTGCTGGTAGTCATGATTCTGTCTATTGTTGCCAAGGTGAGTTTTCCCGTAGTTTCTACTAGGGTTTTTCACTCACCTGTGATCTCCTTCCTCTGTTTCTTGCTCTCGCCCTTAGCTTCACTTCCTCCTTGCGGTCGAAATCTACTACTCTCATCTCGCACGAATCCCTCAACCAACACCAGAGCAAGAGCTCGAATTTACAGAGCTCCGAGAGCAGAACCCCGGTTTACGACGGATCTACCTCGCACGAAATTTCGGATCTGATAGCAATTCTACTGAGGACGAAGAAATGGTCGTCTACACACGTATTCCACCCGGCCAATTGCCATGGAGAACTGCGGACGACGCTCGGCGGGAGGCTACTGCGCGATGGGTGACGGGGATGGCGTCTCAGCCACCAAGAAATTTGAGTCCACCCTCCAGTCCGAGTCTTGGGAGTGACGATTCGATATCTGGTGGGATGTCGGGGTCTGGGCAGGTCAGGTTGCCGATTAGGCCTGGAGAAGGGTTGTTCCCGAATTCGCAGAGGTCCTAATTCCAACATACCAACCTCAATTCGTCGGCCACATCGGCCTGTCTATTTCTGCTGTCCGCCCCCTGCGAGTAATATCTCTATTCGACTCTCGGCCTTACCCAGTACCATTCTATCGTAACTACCACCCTTACCCTACCCAGGCGGCCCTCCTACACCGCTCATTTGTATCATCATCACCCGCGCATTCGTGATTTATGTGTCTATCTCTTTGTCGCATTTCCTTGTCTTGATTTCTTTTCTGTTTTCGCTTGTCGTTCTAACCATCCGTTGTAGTTTTCTCCCCACTTCTACACGTCGAAGACTGAATGCTGATTCTACCCCTGTCATTTCCAAACGCCTCCTCTCATTTTGAAAATCACCTTGGACATTTACTTACGACGTTTCTTCTGCCAGTATATTACTATAGCTATCGTAGATTATTTGATTACACACATTGTGTTGAGATTGCCTTAGGTCTGCGCTCTCCGCTTTGTGGATGGAGCTCCCTGAGATACGCGACATGGCCGACTAGCTCAGTTGGTTAGAGCGTCGTGCTAATAACGCGAAGGTCTTGGGTTCGATCCCCACGTTGGCCATCAATGGTATCAGAGTCTTTTTGCGTTGCAAGTGCGCATGTGCCTATGTATCTAGCAGCAGTCCGAGGGCGATTGGTATTTTGTAGCACGGCGTTTTTGTGTGAGGTCACCTCAGATCGAGCTATGCGCTGGGTGTTTGCAGTAAATGTAGGGTCGAAACCATTCACTTCACGACCCTCGTGGCGAAGTGAACGGTCTCGACTCTACAGCGAATGATAAGACCAACGTATACTACCGCCCCCTCAGGTAAAAGCTGATCGCCTCTCCAACGCCAGGGAGTGGCGAGGCTGTTTTGGCCCGCTCTGAGGTAATATAGTGCTTGCACACGGACCCGTAGCACAGGCATCTGCTTGTGTAGATAAGTTCCTTCTGAGATCTGTTCATGTTTGCCTCGAGCTCTCAAGTTGGTCGTCAGCTGAGACTCCAGCCCATGTCGAACGGAAAATTCGTACAAATCAATATTATCAAAGGGTCTTCTTGCCGTCATTCATTTTCATATCGGGAGAAGAAACAGATCGCGGGCTGAGAAATCTGCGTGAGATGTCCCAACATGGGACAAGCAGCGGACCCACACCCAAGTCCGACATGTGCACACTGCTCATGAAGGCTGGACCATAAGTTATGGCTCACGAGCATCGACGTCTGCCCACAACCGTGAGGTAGGTAGTGATACAATGGTTATCGGTCAGACTCCGATACGGGGCTTCGTGAAAGGGAGAATAGTGATCCATTGGATGACTGGCGGTCATAGAGCAACTACACACATGTATGGCAACAGGGAGTGACCACTCATGTGATGACACCGTCCACAACAATCGGACTATAGTAGTTGATCTCCAGCGGCAGCCTGCGTTTCATAGTAGCTTTTGAAGGAGGGCCTAGTCTAGTCTCTAGATTCTAGTTTCTCGCTTCGGTTGACCTCTAAGCCAATGGTATACAGGGTAGCCCTGCATATGAAACCATAGGAGACACTGGACCAATCCAAGATGCTGTCCAATGAGCACAAGGCCCGTAGTGAAGTGAAAGTTACTCGTGCCTAGAAGTTCGATACTTGTCGTCCCATGACGTCCGAGGAGGAAGTAGAGATGAATAGTCAATGTAGTGCAGATCTATAGAGTCCGGGGTGTGGAATCAGTTATCAGTAGCGGCAGACACCCTGGGGAGGCATCGAGCCAATGAGAAGTAGAGGCCGACGCACGAATGGGAGGGGTGGCCAGTAAAAGGAGAAAGGAAAGTGAAGACGAGTTACAAAAGAACTGAGGCGTACTTGAAGAACATTCAATGTTCAAAGTCTAGTAGCAAATCATGCGGAAGACCAGCGGTATAGAATCCAGTGTCGATGTGCGCATGTTCCAGAACGGTTGCTCGTGGGTGTGATTGTTTCCAGGTCTCGAGTCGTCCAAAAATCTGCCAATTGGGAAGAGCAGACTCGGGCACACAGCGCCACCACATATGAGCCATCATATCACCAGAAGCGGTACGCAAAACCCGAACAGACGACGGCCACACCTTGCTGGACGTGGGTAGCTGACGAAATATGCGAAACACACCAGCAGAGCCTTGTTGATGTAATTTCGGTGGTGTCCACTCTCGCCTACACTCGCCTCGAACGAGATACGAGGGCCTCCCCACCGGGAGCGAGATGGCCTTGCATGTTTTCCCGAGGGGTCCAGAACAAGATCTGATGCAGAAGGGGTTCTACACGCTGAATGTCACTGAACTCACCAGCCAATGAGGAATCTGCTCCCATGCCTGCCTGCTATAATCTATTGCATTTGGATTTGGCGCCTGGCCCAGATTAACTGTGCTTGTACCGTCACCCAGCCCTTGCATACAGCCAGAGTGGGGCTCTCGATAGAGATATGCCGCAATCGAGGGACCGTCGTGAACCAACAACTTTCAGCAGCCTGTCCAGCAAATCAGAGGATACCATTCCGAGTTTAGCAATATTTTACCAGGTGTTTTTATGAGCCAATGAGCGCAATGCCTACAAAATAGCGTTCTGAATTGTTTTTGAGTAGATCCGCAGAGGCCCAGGTTATCAAAAGTATGGATGAAAGTCGACGATATCAAATCCAGAACGGTCTCGACTGTGGGAGTTTGCAGTCAGGTTGCCGCGCTGAAATTTCAAATAAATTGGGTTCAAAAAAAGGCTCGTGGCTCATGTCCGTTGCGGCTTAAGTCCATATTTGGATGGCGCAAGTCATCAACCAATCAGGTTTCAGAATCAACCCGGCCCATCCCCGCAGCTGCCGGCATACGCCATGCTCGGTGCTCTCAGTCTCTTTCTCTCTTCCCACCTCGACGACACGCACTGTACTTGCGCGAAAGCCAACAGAATCCCTTTTCCCCAGCATATACTTGCGCCATGACTCAAGATAGGCTCGAAATGGCGATATCCCTCTTCTCACCTCAGTATCAGGCTGCATCAACCCCCCACGATTCAATTGCAAGTTTTCGTTGCTGAGAGGACCTCGGCAATCATCTCGCTACCTCTCGACAGGCCCTCGTCCACCATACCACCGCCTATTTCTGGTCAGATTGGGGATGGAAAGAGCTTGGTGGATATCAACAGGTTGAAGGGATCAGGGAACGAGGGTAATTCGGGTGCCAGGTATGTGTAGTACCTCACAAATGTTGGTCTTGCACACTCAAGGTCAATAGGGAAATCGAATGGCTGCGATATGGCGGGTTTTGAGGGATGGGGCTCATTATAGGACGACAACAGCCCACGCAAGCTTTCCGTGACACCTCCCGTATCTTTACCCCACCACACATTATTAGATGTCATTCACATAGCTCAAAAAATCGACGTTTTACTCGCTCTATGTCATTGCTGGCCCCTTCCTGAGTTCTTCTGGCCCTTGCTCGTCGCCG
>JANHQD010002513.1:0-14221 GCA_024721195.1 Marasmius sp. AFHP31
AATAGAGGAGAATCTCCTCACGGACATCTCTGTGAGGACCTCATAAAAGCCCACAAAGGACGATTGGTCTATCTCTGTCTGGTTGGTATAAAGGCCCGCTCTCCCGAACCTCACTTGGCGAATATCCTCCAGGAGACCACACGATTGCGGCACCTAGTTATCGACGAGCTCGGTCTTCAGGAACTTAACAATAATGGTTCCGAGATTCAGCGAAATCTGGAGTACATCGACATATGGAGTTCTTTCACCGGAGTGGATAGTTATCGCATCAGGAGTGTCGACGCCAATATAACCACCACCAATTTTCCCGCGCTGAAGCGTCCCCCACGAATGTTCGATATGGGGCTTCTGCATACCAGAGCCTTTGTCGACCTGCCGACGATCATTCTGCCGGGAGACAGTGGAGTTCGATACCCAGGATTGACTGACATTGGCATCACAAATGACGGCCGAATCGTCTACAAGAATGACTTCGCCTATGTTGACGATCGATGGGATTGGAATCTCCTCGTGCCGTCTAACGGTTCGAACAGTTGGACCTCTCCATTTTCAATGCTCTTCGACAACTCCCTCGAGGACAATTCAGACGAGGACGATTCAGACTACCAATGGGAGGATGTGTCGTCGACGCATTCTGCAGAGGATTATGAATCTGACGCCGACTCGCTACTAAGCGTCATCAGATCCAGGTATGGCCCGTAGAGCCAAGGATATTATCTGTACATAGGTTATGTGTTTGGTAGGGAATAGTGTGTCGTTCGTATTGACTGATGGTACAGTAGGAATGACATTATGGGTACAGATGGACTGGGCTTCTTCTAGGTATAGATGAGAAGATAAGAATAAATGGTATTGCGTCCATAATCGACACTGGTCAAAGCCAAAAGAGCTCATTCCGCGTTTTTTTCATTCGTTCCATACGCGTGCTTGAGCTCCGTGATCTTCCTTCTCCTCATGAGCCACCGGAAGAGTGGAAGCGTCATACACGATATGAGTATTCATACAAACAAGACACCGAAATTGAGGCCGACTAGGTGAAGTAGGTCAGTAGAAGGAAACACCTATACACCGAAGCGTACACTCACCTTGGTTTTTAGTCGCAAATAGGATAGTCCGCACAGCTTTCGAGACATTGTAAAAGGGGAAAACGTATTCATAACGGTAGACTCGAGGAAGAACCTCGATCGGTAGGAAACATATCGAAACGTTGGCTTAAATAGTAGCAGATCGGTCAGTATCCAGCATGACGAGGGATGAGAAACAAATCCTAACTGATGATCCATAAAATCATAAAGAAGGGCACAAACTGTGCAGTGAGTAAAGTGATCATCGCTTCGAGTGCGAGCCCAACGGACAACATCCCAACGTAGTTGAGCATCCAGAATATCACAAAACCAGCGTTGCCAAAGCCAAGGCGGAGGGCTTCCTCAATGCATGGCAGATCATCGACGGGTTTTCATGTTCACCTTCGAGAGAAGTCAACTTGGATCTTGCTTGGAACGCTTTACTCAACAGGGAGTAGGCAACAGAGAGAAAGAAGTATGCAACGCCCGTGGAACACAACCGCACGCGGATGAGCGACCCAGTCGTGAGGTGTTTCTCTATTCCGGAGACTTCGCGTGCAGAAACACCGATCATCTGGTTGGGACGCGACGCCGCATCAACACCTATAGCAAATGATGGGATACCACTAGACCGACTCACAACAACGAAGAACGACAAGATCAGCAGGTAAATCAACCCGACAAAAGTGATTGCAGTGGCACTGTATTTGTTGCGTTAAGTGCTCAGGACGTGTACAATGAGTGATTGGCGACAGACTTACACAGGAACGTCGTGAGGTCGGAGGTTGTCGATAGTGTAGCCAAGTGGTTTCGTGATGACTTGAGGAGCGTTGCTTAACACGTCTTGAAGATTACTTGATGACGAAGAATTTGCAACCTGTCGAGCAAATTGCACGGTAAACCGTTCAGACATCGAATCCAGGACTCCTTGAACTGTGGGGCGTATGATTGAGCAGCTGAATAGAGGGATTAATTCAGGTCGTCCATAACACGAAGTCGGTCCAATACTTGCAATGCGTTCTCATTTCTGGCCTCAACTGCATACACGGTCAATGCAGATGAGCCACTGTAGTTAGCGTTGGCTGATGATAAAGCAGAATTGAGCGTCTCCGTCGCTCCTATGTTAGCTGTGGGCGGCATGAATATCTCGATAAGAATCTCCCTGTGGCTTTTATCAAAAGTAAAGACTGGTACGCACTGACCACGGCCACCCATACCTTCTCGTTGAAACGCCGTGCACGACTCCATCTCTTCCCCCTGGAAAGTCTGAAGCAGGTCTCAGCGTCCAATCGATCTTTGTTGTTGCAGAAGAAGCCACAAGAGCTTGTGAGACAGTGTTTCCGATGGTTGACTGGTCAAAATTCTGCCGAAGGAAAAGAGCAAGTTAGCATCATGTCGAATAATGTCGATGTTGCGGGAAAATGCACAATGACCCATCCCTTCAAGCTGTGGGCCGGGGTTTTCCACAAGGCCCCCCAGTAAATCGAAAACACGGCGAACATAGTAACTGTGATAGCAAGCGTTCCGCCTGGTAAGATCTTGAAGTAAACCGTACGCGCTACGCAGAGGTTCTTGTCGGTGATTGACGCGGAAAATGGTCGGATACCAGCTTCATGAGGAGGATGAATGGAAGCTTTCTGCTGTTCCGGGAATTGCGTCTTGATAGTTCTAGCCATGTGAGTAGCAGTGGATATGTCGGCCATAATATATTGGTGGTTTAGGTCAGGAATCTCGAGAGGCGGGACCTGGAAACACTGTCAGGAAAGGGTTCGAATAGGGTCTTTATACTAGCATGTGTGTCGTTGCCTTCAGGGCATGGGAGAGTCCGTGCATGTAGTCTCGTTGAACCAGACTGACAATATCTACGTGACGACTTCGATGTACGTAGATATGTAGTCTGGTATCAAGGTGGGCGTTCTATAGGGCCAGCCTTAATTAGCTAATCCTGTGCCCCCGGATCGGGCGGGCCAGGTCGGACCGATGATAATTTTTCTCTTTTGCCTCCCGTCGGACGGCCTCGACACCATTAAGAAATTGGTAGCACGACATCCCACAATGGCCCAACGGCCTCTATGACTATGACTATTAGCTCGACACGATATCCAAGGTTCTCAGTTGTGAACACGTACTTCTCATCAGTGGAACGGGTTCTGGAAAGGCCGCTTTATTCTTGGTTCCGCTACTAGTTCACCGTGAGCTCACCATACGGCCACAACCAGAATCCTATCCTCTTCAACCTTCTAGATTCTGTTCCAAATCCTTTCCCTCACCGCGACACTTCCTCCAGGACAGCCGACTGTTCCGGTATGCAAGTCTCTCGGACTTGAAGACGGTTGTTTTCATCTCGTACGCCGCTCTAACGAGCAGATAATCCCTTTCCCCCCGTTCAGACCTCATTTCAACTTCAATACCGAGCAAGTGATAGTCCGCTGCATTGGGTGGTGGGGCGTATATGGTGGAGTTGGCATTGATGATGGAGAGCCATTTCTTTCGCAATCTACGTCGTTGTGGTGATTGAGACGTGTTCTCAGTCATATTAGCACGTTATGAGAGTTGAAAATTGATAGTATTAGACGAATGGGGGTGTAATTACACGGGTTGAACTCTGAGCGACAACGCGATCGAGGTTGAGTGAGGGAAAGGGTCGTGGGAGGATCCTTAATTACATAATCATTTTCTGGCCCTATAGACCCCCCGACATTACCATAAGACTAATGCTCTCGTACCCTTTATAGTGAAAATTTAATTCGATATTCAAGACACGGAACAGAGATATCTCTCAGGAGTAGGGTCACAAGGTGTCGACCGTTCACTTGAGCACGAGTTCATGTGATTGCAATTGACCCGCGTGGTGTGGGCTCTTGTGGGCGCTGTACGCAAAGACGGGTATTCACCGGCATGTGGCTTGATCAGCATTTGCCTGAGTCGCCAAGATCTTGCGCCACAGTTTACTAGTTTCTGTCATCTCGCCTCCTAGACTCATGGCGCAATAGATTCGGTCTTTCTCGCGTCCTTTCCTACATGTGCCTGAGATCGAATAATACGGATCTTACTGGCTCCCCGCATGGAACAGCTGTAGATGTGTGTCCACTCGATTCGACGACTCCATAGCTACACGTGGAAGAAGCTGGTCCTATTGAAGGAGTATATGTAGGAATGCCCACTTGAATGATCCGCCTGCAACACGCATGGCTCCGCGTCCGCAGATCAACCCTTTGAGCACGCTGTCCGAGCCGTCTACTTTGATCAGCTTACACCAATTCAACAGATAGCAGATACCTATAATACCGTTTTCTGATGGGATCAAGTGGACGAAGACAAAACTTTAGGTCGACCGGTTGATTTGTGGGACCAGGTACACAAGTGTTTACATGAGCCCATTGGGTGACTTCTTTCTATACAGCCTTTACTCTTGGGATGAGCTCTCAACGGTGGTTTGTCTGTGGACATTCCCATCCGCGAACCACTCCCCAACCTGTAATTCATGGAGTATGCGAGCATAAGCACAAGCTCTCGCAATGAGAAAAAAGAGCTCACGTCTCGTCGGGCTCCTAAGAAGTCATCTCTAATTCTGATTCTCATACTTGACCCATTCTATGCGAGCCATCTCTGCTTCCGTAAATTGTATTATACCTTGATTTAAGGTTGGGCGCACCGCCAGAAGCCTTCTTCCTGGTCAAAGCTGTGCGAAGGGTGTGAAGATCGCAAGTTGTACGGACCACGAGGTCGAAAAAACGCGCACCGCTTATATTTGACTACTTCCTCCGCCTCTAAATTTCGATAGTCTTTCTCTCATTACCTTCATGTTCCCTTAGAGCCCTTCTCATCTTCCTCCCATTTTAAGTCAATGTCACAAGACAGTCAGGTTTACTGTCGCACCCTTTACTCTCTTGGAAACGGTCTAGCCCTATGGAGCCTAGAGCCAAATGGCGACTTGCCAGCCGAGTATCGAACATCAGGAATTCGTGTCGGCGATGTTGGCCTTGTAACTGCTGATGGTTGTTTTGATTTCCTCTTCAACGT
The DNA here is from genome assembly GCA_024721195.1 of Marasmius sp. AFHP31. Classification (NCBI taxonomy): domain Eukaryota; kingdom Fungi; phylum Basidiomycota; class Agaricomycetes; order Agaricales; family Marasmiaceae; genus Marasmius; species Marasmius sp. AFHP31. The sequence continues at coordinate 5,088 of JANHQD010002513.1, forward strand.
GTGCGTCCCCGACAGTGATCCCATAAACCAATACAATAGCGTTCCTCAAGGATTCGAGCCGCTTGCGTGGGATGGGAAGTGCTGGAGGGGGGAAAAGCGATTTCCACCTCAGGAACCTATCTGTAGCGAGAATTCGAAGCGGTTAAACTTGGATATTGAAGCCAATATCTCAATGTTGTGAGCGCCTCAGAGCTGTTTGAATGCTCCTCACGTACTAATCAAGCAACATCTTATACAGCGGGCTTCCTATAGGAGGTGGTGGTGGTATTGGTGTCATGTTCAGTGAGGAAGCAGGCGCGGTCGTGATGCCTGGGGTAGACGGAGCAGATCGTACAGATGCGTCGAATAAGGCGATCTTCCTCGAGTACGCGTTCAGGAATGGGGAGTCATGGTACCGATTTGTGAATGGAGAACTTGGTCGGGAAGCTGACAACGGCGAGCTCTACCTCATTACCGGATTCTACAAGACTAATAGCTGGGAAAACGCCGTCATCTACAACCGTTCTTCCACCAATTCATTCTCCCTGGCTTTTACAACCGGCGGTCTGGGCGCTGAAGGTCGCTTACGACTATCGAAAACGACAAGTAATGGGGCTTCATTGAGTCACCGGTACTCTTCGGATGAAAGTCTTTACAATCAATCGCTATTCATCCGTGGATTTCGAATCTCTGTTCGACAAGGCGTACGGTCTCGGTGGGGTTCGAAGGTGAAGGTAGTAAGCACATATAAATCCCCTCAAAGCGAGGCTCTAGACAGCTTACCTGGTGGACCTCCCTTCGGCGGTCTGGCCAATCGGTCATACAGCGAAGCTAGTTTAGCTGGCAGGTATAAATCACTCTCACCACACGACGACACGTCGTCAACGAGTGACTCAGGTTCGGAGGGCGACTTAAGCATTGAAAGCGACACTAGTATAGAAGAGGATGACTTTATTCCGGATTACAAGGTCAATTTCTTTGCAGTGAACTTAACCAGCTTGCGGCTGACATGTTACGCTCGGACTAGGTGTATCATCCCTTAGTGGCTATCAATGAATATATTCTCGAAACCGTGGGTTTTTTATTGTCAGCGATTACCTTGATATTCTTTGACGCGATTTGCAGAAAGAGGACGCTACCGTTGTGGTGACACACGATGACGACTGGATCTCATTATTGAATATTGGGCAGGTATGCTAGCGTTGACCACGCAGTGTTGTTGGTACTAACAGATATTTAATTTGAGGACGACAGCCTGGACGATTCCACGTTTATATCGAGACTCCTAAACCAGATGATTATAGATATCAGTGACGAAGGTGCGCTCTTAGGGCACCGTTAATCGAAATGACACTACTGACGGGTTCTGCAGGGCATGCAACAGTTGTCGAGAAGGGTCCGCTGAGTAACGCACCTCCTTGCGGTAACAGAGCCCCTGTTGACTCTCAATCACTTTCCCCGTTCAGCTACGCCTTCTGATGCCGCAATGAGTGATTTACCCGAGCCGAAAACTCTTGCTGGGTCCAATTCACGAAACGATCATTTTCACTATCTAGTTACAGTCAACAAGTCAAGCGAAACACCTCTAGGGGAACTGCGAATTAGCGAACCTCTTTTTTTTTGGCACGCTGGACAGAGTGGGTGAACTGTGCCATCTCCTCTTTTCTCCATTTTATCGACAATCATTCGAATTTCGGGAAATGTGTATTGTACCAATAATCATGGGGACGACAATACGACGTACAACTCCTCCAGTGAGTTTGTTATTCATGTGCGCAGTCTATCAGTAGTTGACGAACTGGTCCCTCTAGCCATTACTTCTATTAACAATCGTCCATCGAAGCAGAGAAAAAGTGAGAAGATTCACCCGCGTATCCAATCATCAGAGGGTTGAATGCTGATAATCTGCCAGGGCCCAAGAAGAGACGGAGATGGGTGCCTTCTGATTCTGAATCTTCGTCAGATGACTCCAATAGTTCCATATCTTCAATCTTCTTGCCTGTCCCGGAGCCCCGCGTTTTCTCGTTGAATCCCCCTCCACGTCAGAAGCAACCTTACAATCATCCCCGGACCAACCAAACGGAGCTCATGTCGGGTCGCGGGCCCACCGAGACGTCCGACTACCTATATTATGCACAACTCCCAGGCCCCTCGAATGACTGGTGGGGATGGCTGCAAGTGATGTGGGCCGAATGGACAATCAAACCATCATTATGTATCTGACTGAATGTATGATGTCGTGCGCGTAGGTGACCGGTGTCGGCGATTCATGGTACTTAATTTCGGTCTCCTCGAGCTAGCAGGCGGTGTTACTCGTGGGGTTCCTCATTTTGTCATGTCCCAGCAGATCCGACAGAGTTTTGCGAAGGACTTGTTGTACATAGACAAATATACGCCTCGGTAATCTGACGCTGGATTCATTAGGGCCTGGAGAGGAATGTGATAGAGTTTCCACATCTGGCGTTCTCATCATATGTCCACCCATTTCTGGTACCGAGTGCCTCTTTCGTTTGTTCCACGACTTGTGCTAAGACCTCAAATAAAGTTCAATGTCAATGTCAAATATCGCAAGTCGGAACTTAGGCAATTCTGTGCCTAGTGTCATCATTCAAAAACGCCAGACAAGGCAGGTGAAAGTTGTTGAAAATGCATCTGATTACGAGTGAAAACAGCAGTTACACAAAAGAAAGAGCAGTAAAGAAATAATGATACGGATCTACAGGGTACTGATTGTGCGAGTAGAAATACATGTCATTGGATTTGAATTCGGGCCTCAACAGTTGATATTCTAGGTATGGCAACTTCGGCCTAGCTAACCAATGCGCCTACCTGACCCTACACACTGTATGATATCACTATCCCTTTGCCCTACATTACGCACCTACTCCAATACCCTCTACCTCACTGACTGTGCTTACTCCCATTCCGATCCTACTACATCATGCACAGTACATTCCACTCCATTCTATAGTATTCTATCTATTCTGTACTGTAGTATATAAGCTAGGTAGAAATCCCAGTCTACCTCAGTGGTTTGTTACTCAACCGTCTGAGGTCTAGCCTCCACTCTTCCTCTGCTCCTCGCCTATGCGTGACTTCAACTCAGGCCATAGCATGTAAGGGTATGAAAGAATCATAATCTGCTAAGGCCAGCCGATGATCTGCCATAATCATACAGCTATTGCAAGGGCCCAGATACCTTGTAAGTTTAACACGTCCGCTTCTTCTATGATTTGTGTCTTTGCCTAAAGTCTGTTGTTGGTCCAGTGGGCCTGTTTACGAACTATTGATACAGATTGATTGATTATACGCAAAAAACTGAATCATAAAACATACCCATTGGTCTCATGATACTAACATGGCTTACCAACAACAGACATCTCCCTTAATGGACTTGGCCACGCCATATGACAATCCTGCTACAGTCCGCTATCATCATTTGGGACGGTGAAATTCTATTTGGGGTTTTATTGTACACCAATCACGATGTCCCCATTTATTTCTATCTAGGATATGGGGTAGATGTCATGAAGTGCCGCTTTTCCCCTATCTTATTCCTTTCTTAGCGCCCATTCCCCTTTCAACGCCTGTTTGTCACTTTGACGCCCATTTGTTACTTTGATGCCTACCAGATACCCGGTTCCCCTCTTTTCATCATTCCCATCATTTCCTTCCTCATCCTTGTTCTTTCACATCGTCTTCACAACTGATTCCATCTATCTCTTCCATCATTCTCTTTGTTCTTTTACATACAACAGTTACTCATTCTTGTTGTATACTTGGACTACTATTGTTCTCCCCTTGTTCCCTATTCTCTTTCTTTATTCTCGCACAACCCACATTCTAGTATATCAGCTAGGTAGTTTACACCTGGTCCCTCATCTTGACCTCTTGTCATTGGGACCAGGTGAGTAGCTAACTTCATTTCTCTTTACCTTCAATATATCTAACTTGTCATTGGGACCAGATCTTTACTCGCTCTTGCTCTTTGCTCGCTGTCTCTGCCTTCTCTGTCGTCGTCTCTGCTAGTCGACTTCTGCCGCCGTTGCCTCCTTATCCAAAGCCTTAGCGTCTAGCGCTTTAGGACAGTAGATACCAGGTTAAGATATCTACCAACTCATATTGACTATTGGGAGGGCAGTCGGCGAAGGATCCTACTATCAGTCCGAAAATTTGTTATCAGCATGGAAGTCATCATTTGGGATGTGACATCATCACGCTGATAACGGTCGGATTGGAGTGAGCAAGTTGATGTGGAGGTTCTCCAATCACCGAGCCCGACCCGATCATGACATCCACCATTGCGCTTAGCACCCTCACCATGCCCGGCTTCGACATTGCACCTCCCCTTTTCCAGTTACCCCCATAGTAAGTATCAGAGAACATTGATATTGACATATCAAATAGGCCTCCAAATACTGAAATCCTCACAATGCTGTCTTCCTTTGCGATTGCTGCCTCAATATTTGATTGTTGTTTAAAATGACCACTCTTTATGTTATATCTCAATGAGCAGTATCTCTCAGTCCTCCACCTTGTTCAAGCATCTTTTTATACAAATTTAAAGTAAATTCAAAAGAGAGACCAACCGGAAAGAGAGGGGAATTGAGCCATAAAGCCCAAATATCCCAAATGATGATAGCAGACTGTACTGTAGAAAAACGATCAACTTGTATGGCCTGTGACCCCCAATGAAAACCCCATGTAATTAGAGACTTTTTGGCGTGTTTGGTAATGTCTTGTATATTCTGGCTTGTTTAGATCGGATTTTTGGGTTTTCAGGCGCATTTAAATCTGTTCTGTCCTGCTTCGATTTCCAGATTTTGACACCATGTCTTCATTTTCTGAAATTTGTACCTCGTTGAGACAGAATTCGCAAATTTATGACCTATGAATCAAAAAGTGTGAGCCGATCACAAGAAACAGGATTTTTGACTCACCTCTCGCTTCCATCCTCTAGAGACCCGTTGCCTGTAGGTTGCTGATCTCAATATGGCTCCACAACATGGGCGTTTGACTTCCTCTTCCAGCCGTACCCAAGCCAATCCCTATATACACGTCTCTCCAGAATCCCGAGAACTAGACGAGTTTCTACAGGCATGCGGCATAGTCATCAATGTAGAACCCACTCAACTACAGAACTCGCACTCTTGCCCCCAATCTATACTGTGTCAGCAAGCCTGTACGATGACTAGGACGCGCTCGGCCACTCTCACCCTACCTCAGAGTCCGAGCTTCACTGATGTTGAGACTCCCCGCTCGCCTTCTCCATCTCAATACAAAGCTCCATTGACCGGTCTCATTTCTGAGCATTCTATTCCTGAGCCTGCTCCCACAAGACCAAACAACCGCCCACCGCTACCATCAATACCTGGATTCATACCCGCTGCACGTTCTTCTTCTATTCATGACATTCAGTACAACACCGAGTTTATATGCCACCTTGCCGAGGCCTCACAAGCAGAGTGGGCTATCACCTGAAGATATCGAAAGGCTCCGTAACCCCAAGCCTCTTCAGCTTGATCTGGCGGAGGATCTCTCATTCCTCCATTGTCTCTGTACCTTCTGCTTAGCGAGTTTCCCGAAGGCTTACAAGCAACACCAAGATGCCTACAAGGCTTGTCACCCTGACAAGCATTTCTATTCACACCATCAAATAGAAAGACTCACCGGCGTAATCTTTATCAAGCATGACATGTGTATTGACTCTCACATAGGCTTTACTGGCAGTTTCAGTGACCTACTATGTTGTTGGGTCTTTGGAAAGTCCCAGTATGACGAGAAGCAGCTCTCCTGTGGCAAGAAGGTCCCCATGTGCCAATTCACCACCATCCCCATTGCTTCTGTTCTCTACTCCATGGCCACCTTCCCTCTAAAATCGGGCCAAATCCCTTAAGACTCCTTCGGCCCTTTACCTCAAGTGTTCTCCCCTCAAGTCGTGTACTCAAGTAGTAGAGTAGATCTTAAATTATATTCAACTTAAGGAACACTCAACAAACAACTTGAGCGGGGGGAAATGATAACTTGAGATTAACTCAATACTCTAGGTAGGAAAATTAAGGGAAGAGTGAGGGAAAGATCAACAGCCTTGAGAGAAGAAGAAGTAAGACTTGAGTGAAGATAAAGTATGGAGTTGAGCAAAGGAGGAATTGGACTTGTTGGAAGGATAGAGAGAAGAGAGAAGAGGAAGTATGGACTTGAGTGGAGGAAAGTATGAACTTGAGTGAATGACGCGGGCAAGAAATAGCTCAAGGTGAGCAGGTTCGCGATCCAAGAAACAGGCTATACATTCCTCTGCTTGCTGCCTCACCCTGACACGTTCTCCTTGTCACCCTCCTCACCCGCTGTGGAAGGACTCCTTGGTCCTCCATCCAACAAGACACACACGCACCTACAAGTCTGATACCCCCTGTTACAAATTGCCCCACTGTTCCTCTTGTTTCCTTGGTCCCTGGATTATTTCCCTTGACTTCTCTTTAATTTCACTTCATTCCATGTTCCCAGTATCGCATTATGACTTCCTTGATGTTCCCAACCATTCCGGATCATTCCATACCTTGTGTTCATCATTCTGTATGATTCCCATCATGGTATTGCTGTACTTGACATCCTGTCATAAAGTGCCGCTTTTCCCCCGATCTTTTCCTTTCTTAGTGCCCATTCCCCTTTTAGCGCCTATTTGTCACTTTGATGCCCATTTGTTACTTTGACGCCTACCAGATACCCGGTTCCCCTTTCTTCATCATTCCCATCATTTCCTTCCTCATCCTTGTTCTTTCACATCGTCTTCACAACCCATCTTATCCATTGTTTCCTTTGTTCTTATTGTTCTTTTATACACAACAGTTACTCGTTCCAGACTTGTTCTTGTTCCATTCCTGGACTACTATTGTTCTTTCCTTGTTCCCTATTATCTTTCTTTATTCTCATGCGACTCATATTCCAGTATGTAAGCTAGGCAGTTTACACCTGGTCCCTCATCTTGACCTCTTGTCATTGGGACCAGGTGAGTAGTTAATTCCGTTTCTCTTTACCTTCAATATATCTAACTTGTCATTGGGACCAGATCTTTACTCGCTCTTGCTCTTTGCTCGCTGTCTCTGCCTTCTCTGTCGTCGTCTCTGCTAGTCGACTTCTGCCGCCGTCGTTCTATACCCGAAGTCTTAGCGTCTAGCGCTTTAGGACACATCCCTTGATTGTTCCATCAGTATCTACCTGTCTCCCTTGATATTCTTTGATGTTCTACATTGTTCTTTCATCTTACTATACTTGGATTGGTTTCCATGACTCAGAATGCTGTACCATTGTCATATATACTCATGGACACCTGTAGATAGTTCCCCAGCTTGTCCACTTCGTCTTTATACCCTGTTCTTAGTGTTGGATGTTCTGTACAATGCCAGTCCTTCTACCCTCAATCTCTTCACATAAATGAGGTGGCCTGAGAGGCCTCAGACTCTATGCTCGTTCTTGACACCCCCTTTCAATCAGTTTCATCTCTATATTTCTAACACTTCTACTAATCCCTGATTTGTACCTATCTGTCTTGCTTCCGTCACATGCCACGTCTATCATTTTCCTACTTGTTTCTGTCATTCCCTATCTGTTCTGTCAATTCCTCACCTGTTTCTATCAACCCCACACTCGTTTCATCCCCTTACATGTTACATCCCTATCCGCCCACATGCCCATTTCATTCAATCTCACTCACATCTCGTTTCATCACACTCTTTTCTCCAATATTTTCCTTGCCCAAGTTCATACTCTCATTTTCATCACATACACATACTTACACTTTCTCTTTCCAACAGATTACCCCTGAATCTGTCTATCCGCATCACTCCTTCTTGCACTTTCTGCCCAACAGTTTAGGGACCTTGCCCATCACTTTCTGCAAGATTGAAACGCCCAGTGAAATGCTGGTGGACTGAGGAGGGAAGGGGTTGTCGATTTGGGACCTGTGAGGTCTACAACATGTTTTGTATCTCATTTCATATGTTGACCAGAGGTTTGTATAAAGATAGTTAATATTCTACTCAAATCGCATCGTATTTTTCCCCACTCTCATCTTGCTGCTACTCCGTTACTGTACGGATCATACTTGTATATCCGTCTTGTCATCATCTTGCTTGTTTCTCTACTCAGCTTAGCCTATGACCTTACCCATCATACCGGTGAACCAGCTATTCCTTTGTCACCACACACTTGCATTTCCCAGCTGCTTGACGAGTACTCCCCAACCTTGAGGAAGTCTGCCTGGGAGCAAAAGATCACAGCTGTCAAAGACTGTGATTTGGCAGCACTTTGGTGCTTCAGGCGCAACAGAGGCACATCCTTTGAAAGCCAAGGTGGCGGGAGCTGCCTTATGACTAGCCTGCAGGTTATCAGATGTAAGGGTCATGATTTCTGGGCATGAATCCAGTCGCAGAGAGTAGGAAGTGATGCGGAGATGAGGGGAATGATGGCGGAAATGATGGATAGCCAGTAAAACCACAAAGCCTTGGGGTCCTTGACTGGGTTGGTGGAATCTCATATCCTGGACTCAGGACCACCTGAACAAGAGTGTGAGGGATGAGAATAGAGGGAAGAGGTCAACTACAAGCTCCCGACAAGTAGCTGTGATGATAGAAGGGGAATACTGCGAGCCTCCAGCAAGCAGTACTATGAAGCAATGGGGTCCTTTGGGTGACGTGGACAGTCGCTAACAGCAAAGGTTCTATCCAGAGACCTAGACTGACAAGGGTTGCACCTGTATAATGTGATGTGTGACTCACAGAGACAGTTAGTATGCCACAGACTTGAAAGAATACTCAGCTAATAGAGCTTGATAGACATTTGACTGGATAAAGGACAATACAACCAAACTAAAGTACATGGAGGTTCTACATGTACTTTATATACTATTCGGGTGTGAGAAAGATATAAGTCCATATAGGTAAATTACAGGGTAGCAAGGGGAATCAGAGCGAAATAGAGAGAATCAGAAAAGGTGTGAGTCATTCCGGGACCATCAGAATGTGCCGCATGTGGTCCTGATATGAGGAAAGGGATCCTGGAATGCATTGTGATGATCCCGGAAAAAGCGGTCAGGGTCCTGATGTGAACCGTGTGGGTTTCCGGGATGGATCTATGGGGTCCTAGAACGAGTTCATGGG
>JANHQD010002513.1:14241-32833 GCA_024721195.1 Marasmius sp. AFHP31
CGAAATAGAGAGAATCAGAAAAGGTGTGAGTCATTCCGGGACCATCAGAATGTGCCGCATGTGGTCCTGATATGAGGAAAGGGATCCTGGAATGCATTGTGATGATCCCGGAAAAAGCGGTCAGGGTCCTGATGTGAACCGTGTGGGTTTCCGGGATGGATCTATGGGGTCCTAGAACGAGTTCATGGGGTCCCAGAGTGAGATGTTGATGTCCCAGAATGGATGAAGAGAGTCCCGGAGTATGCTGGAGGTTGTCTGAGGGACCCAATGTAGGAGTGAGGAGTGGAGAATGGTGAAAAGACATGATGAAGGATGGGAATAGAGAGCTGGAAAGATGGATATGAAGGGGGTATAGAGGGGTATGGAGTTGGGTAAAAAGGCAGGGGTCCTGGAAATGAGTTGGCCAGAAATTTAGCCCGTTACAAAGATCTTCCTATCCTTAATCCCATTCCTTCTCCTTTTGTACCCACTGGCTGATACACCTAAGAGCGAATGGAGTTTATTCACAAGGTGCATGATCATACCTTTGTTTGGCCAGAAGAATTGAAGCTAATTCACCACCTCATGATGCTTCACGATCTTGCCTTTGCATGGGACGAGTCTGAGAAGGGACAGTTCAAATGCAAATACTTCCCTCCAGTTGAAATCCCTGTTATCAAACATATTCCTTGGGTTATCCCGTCACTTCCTATTCCTCCTGGCCTATTCGAGATGGTTATCAAAATTCTATTCGAGAAGATAGCCACTGGAGTCTTCTCCCTTCGACCAGTACATGACCTACAACCACTGAACAAGGTCACAATACAAGATTTGTCTATTCCTCCTAATGTCAAGATGCTTGCTGAATAGTATGCTTGCCGTTCTGCCTTCACTGGATGCAAGATAGCATATTGGCAGCAGAACTATTTAAGAGATATGCAAGGTGTCATGAAGTGCCGCTTTTTCCCCTATCTTTTCCTTTCTTAGCGCCCATTCCCCTTTCGGCGCCTGTTTGATAGTTTGATGCCCGCTAGATACCTTGTTTCCCTTTCCACATCATTCCCATCATTTCCTTCCTTGTTCTTTCACATCGTCCTCATAACTGATCCCATCTATTGTTCCCTTTGTTCTCCTTGTTCTCTCACATCACCTTCACAACTGATTCCATCTATTGTTTCCATTGTTCTCTTTGTTCTTTGACATACAACAGTTACTCGCTCCAGACTCGTTCTTATTCTATACCTGGACTACTATTGTTTTCCCCTTGTTCCCTATTATCTTTCTTTATTCTTGCACAACTCACCTTCTAGTATATAACCTAGGTAGTTTGCACCTGGTCCCTCATCTTGACCTCTTGTCGTTGGGACCAGGTGAGTAGTACTTTGTTTTCTCCTTTATCTACAATATATCTGACTTGTCGTTGGGACCAGCTATCTACCTGCTCTTGCTCTCTGCTCGCTGTCTCTGTCGTCTCTGTTGTCGTCTCTGCTAGTCGACTTCCGCTGCCGTTGTTTCTATAGTCCTAGCGTCTAGCGCTTTAGGACACAAAGATTATCTTTCAAGAACTTTAGAAAACTAAAAATATTTCTGCTAGAAAAATATGAAAGGAATATGTTTGACAACTCTTGAATGAAATAGCCATGACATTAGGTTTTAGTTGCAAGATACCAAATATAATCTTTGCATATTTTCTTACAAAAATATTTTGTTTCTCTAAAGTTCTCAAAAGGTAATCCTTGTATATTCCTTAAATAATTCTGCTGCTAATATGCTATTTTACATCCAGTGCTTAGCAACGTTGGATCTATTTGTTGGCTATGACGAGCAGGCATTAGCTGTTGGTTCTAGAGATTATACCACCTTCCAAACACCACCTGGGGCATTACGGCTCACTACTATTCCTATGGGTTGAACAAATTCTGTACAGATTTTCCACGGCAATGTCACCTTTATCCTCCAACCCAAAATTCCTACATTCTGTCCTAAAGCGCTAGACGCTAGGACTCGGATGCAGAAGCGGCGGCAGCAGGAGCTGTCTAGCAGAGACGACGACGGAGAGGACAGAGGCAACAAGCAGAGAGCAAGAGCAGGTAAAAGAACTGGTCCCAATGACAAGTTAGATATATTGAAGGTAAAGAGAAGTGAAGTTAACTACTCACCTGGTCCCAATGACAAGAGGTCAAGATGAGGGACCAGGTGTAAACTGTCTAGCTTATATACTGAAATATGAGTTGCATGAGAATAAAGGAAGATAATAAGGAACAAGAGAGAAACAATAGTAGTCCAGGTATGGAATAATAACAAGTCCAGAATGAGTATCTGTTGTGTATAAAAGAACAAAGAGAACAAAGAAAACAATAGATAAGATGGGTTGTGAAGACAATGTGAAAGAACAAGGATGAGGAAGAAAATGATGGGAATGATGAAGAGAGGGGAACCGGGTATCTGGTAGGTGTCAAAGTAACAAATGGGCGTCAAAGTGACAATCAGGCGCTGAAAGGGGAATGGGCGCTAAGAAAGGGAAAAGATAGGGGGAAAAGCAGCACTTCATGACACATTCTTTATTTCATACATCGATGATGTCAACGTCAAAGGTCCTCCCACTCAATACGAACTTCCAGATGGTGGCTACGAGGTTATTCCCGAGAATCATGGCATTAGACGTTTTGTTTGGAATTAGTCAACTCTGTCAACCAGATTCTCACTCGCATGACCTACGCTGGTGGAACCTTCTCTGGAAAAAAAGACATTGATATTGGCCGCGAGAGCCTTGGTTACGGGTCATTATTGCACCTATGAGGGTTGCATCCCAGCTGAGTCTCGCGTTTCTAAGATCACAAATTGGGGTTCACTCAAAGATCTCCCAGATGTCTGAGCTTTCTTGGGTACCGCTGGTTTATGCTGATTGTTTGTGAAAGACTTTGGTATCCTGGCAGAACCCCTAGTCAGGCTAACTTGAAAAGGGATCCCATTTCAGTTTGGGACGGACAAGCTAGAGTCACAAGCCATGTTGAAAAATGCCGTTGCTCATTGCCCAGCTATTCGACCTCTCGATTACACTTCTTCCTCACCCATCATTCTTGCTGTCGACACCTGTGCTATAGCCGTTTGATATGTTCTTATGCAACCCAACCATGAAGATCCTTCGATTCGTTTTATCAATCACTTTGGATCCATCAACATGAACAAATGCAAAGCATGTTATAGCCAAGCTAAGTTGGAACTTTATGGCTTGTTTCGTGCTCTACACTCTATTCATCTCTGGATTATAGGTGCCAAGTCCTTGGTTGTAGAAATGGATGCGAAATATGTTCGAGGAATGCTCAACAACCCCGATATTCAGCCAAATGCCGCCATCAATTGTTGGATCGCAGGGATTCTGCTCTTCACCTTCACTCTAGTCCATGTCCCTTCTGAATGCATTGCTGCAGATGGACTCTCTTGTCAAAAACCTCAGCCACTAGACCCTTCAGAACCAGAGGACGACTTTGAAGATTGGATTGACCATGCACATGGCTTCATGCACATCATCAACAATGCTTCAGTCACCCCATCTTCATTTTTCTCACTTGTTCTCTTGCTGACATTTGGAGTAGAGCAAATATCTAGTGGAGAGGGGACGATGAAATCGTCAAAAATGACTTATGACATGGTCCCGAGGTCTAACAAAGCTAAGTCAACAGATGCATGCTTGGATCTCGTTCGGGACTATTTGATGGAGTTTACCAGGCCACCAGGAATGACCCACACACAGTTCACCTCATTCATCTGCTATTGTCTTCAAAACTTTGTGGATTCAACCGAGCGATTATGGAGAAAGGACTCCCATGGTTGTCACTGCATTGTGGTCCCACAAATTTGTAGGATTCCAGTCATTCGAGAGGCTCATGATAAGATAACAATTTGCAAACGCTTTTGGTGGCCTCAGTTGGGTGGTGACATTAAATGGTACATTGTCACCTGCTTGTTGTGCTCATTACGGCGGCTTGAAAAGCTACATATTGTTACAAATTGCCCCACTGTTACTCTTGTTTCCTTGGTCCCCGGATTATTTCCCTTGACTTCCCTTTGATTCCACTCCATTTCAGGTCCCCAGTATCACATTATGACTTCATTGATGTTCCAGACCATTCCAGATCATTCCATACCTTGGGTTCATCATTCCATATGATTCCCATCATGATATTGCTGTACTTGACATCCCTTGATTGTTCCATCAGTTTCTACCTGTCTCCCTTGATATTCTTTGATGTACTACATTGTTCTTTCATTTTACTATACTTGGATTGGTTTCCATGACTCAGAATGCTGTACCATTGTCATATATACTCATGGACACCTGTAGATAGTTCCCCAGCTTGTCCACTTCGTCTCCACACCCAGTACCTAGTGCTAGATGTTCTGCACAATGCCACTGCTTCTACCCTTGACCTCTTGACCCAGATAAGGTGGCCTGAGAGACCTTAGACCCTAGGCTCGTTCTTGACATGTATTCACCCGTGGTTGCAGAACCTCTCTCACTCTTTGCAAAGTGCTACATGGACGTTATGGAGATGCCGCCTTCATGAGGGCCATGCGTAACTGTTGCTATGGCTGTGGCACGACGGACCACACCAAGGCCCAGGGGAATCATGGTCAGGAGCAGTGCCATCACTGCAAACACTTCGGACATTGCACGTCCATATGCCAGGACAATTTCCTTGGGTGTATGCTAGGTTTAGGTCGTAGGCCCACCAGGGTTGCTAGGATCAACTCGGCGGTCCCCTTCATCCTGTTCCCAGGGGAGACAGTCAACATCGGCGCCTCCCCACCTGCTCTTACCGCCATCATTGCTTCTACTGTCCCCTCTACCCAAGTCCCCACCTCCTACACCCCCAGTACCAACGCCGTAGCTTGTATCGCCGCCCTCCAGGATTCCCTTAACCAGCAGAATGCGATGATCCAGCAGCCCATGGGTCAGAAGAATTTTTAAAGAGGGTGTCCGCCTTCGCCGCAGCAAAGACACCCACACCAGTTCCTTTCTATGCAACTTCCTCGTATGACTCTATTCACTCCTGTACAATATCTACTACTCGAAAAATAAACCCTCTCTCTCACCATTTCCGCATACGAGTGAAATTAAAAGGAAGACAGCATCAGATGGAAACCGCAGCCATGATTGATAGCAGGGCAACTGCCCTGTTTCTTGGAAAATCCTTTGTCTCGACTCATCGAATCTGCACCTCCCCTCTATGACACCCTATCCGTGTTCACAACATCGACGGAACCCTCAATCAGGCTGGAAGTATCACGCACTTTGCTCGACTTGGACTTACCATAGATGGCAGCCAGATACACCTACTTGCAACAGATTGCAGAAGAAGCCAGTAGGAGTAAGCCAAAACAGTCGTTTGAGGAGATTCTAGGACGAGGATATACTAGAGCTCTAAGAGTGCGCACATGCGCAATATGAGCTCCTCAGCCGAACACGGTGATGGTGAAAGGATCTATAAGTACCTAAGAGTGCGCACACGCGCAATATGAGCTAGAGTACTTATCAGTAAAGTAGAAAATAATATCCTAAATGGAAGAACTGACCTCCTCAGCCGAACACGATGATGGTGAAAGGATGAGGAGCAAGAAGTACGTGTACAAGTAAAAAGAAGTAAACAGAGTCATGTCATATGTAACTAGCGCCCATACTTCCAACACACCCCCATTGGACACACAAAGTAAAGTCCAAGACACGGAAGAAGGAAAAAAAAATTAGAGAGAAGTGAGACCAAGAGCAAGTTTATGATGACCATGAAGAATCTTGCCCAATGGTTTAGTAAATATATCAGCAATCATAAGAGAAGAAGGAACCCAATGTAAAGTAAACGTGCCAACAGAAACATGAGAACGTACGAAATGAAACTTGATGTCTATATGTTTTGACTTTCCTGAAACCGATTCCCCCTCCGCAATCTCCATGGACGACTGGTTGTCAGATAGCACGGGAAAAGGCACCCCCATCGGCACCCCCATCAACGACGTAAACGTCTTGAGCCACAAGCAATGTCGAATTGCATGGGTGAGAGCAGCGTATTCTGCCTCCGTCGAGGAGAGTGCAACAGCCGACTGCTTCGCGCTAGACCATGATACTAACCCGCCGAACATGAACACAGCAAAACCTGACACCGACTTGCGATCTGTTTGATCCGATGCCCAGTCCGCATCAGTGTATGCCACATCCTCGAGCTTCGACACCGATGGCGACACTCCAGCATCAACACCTCCATACTGCAATGCGTAAGACCTAGTACCCGCAAGATAACGAAGTATCCCTTTCGCTGCCAACGCGTGTTTTCATTCTGGATTAGCATTGAATTGCGCTAGAGCGATCACCGCATACGAAATGTCCGGTCTCGTCATGATCGCCAACCAAAGCAGAGAACCAATGATGCGCTGATAATATGGACGAAGTTTTTTGAATTCGGTAGGAACAACTGCATTTGGAGGTGCATCCGAGAGTGACGAAGGCTGGTGATACAAGGGAACCGCTGTGGGATTCGTATCGAGTAAACCATAGTCTTCCAGAAGTTCATCCACATAAACAGATTGCGATAGCCAAAGTTTGCGCTTTGACCTGTCCCGAGTGATGCGAAGACTGAGAAACATTGAGGCAGGCCCGTTATCCGTTACTCGATACTTCTCGCGAATCTTCTCTATGAACCATGAGTAAATCGGTGGAGCATTGTGTGCGTTTAGACCGTCGTCCACATGAAGAAGACAGTTGAGTCGATGATCCGTATACGGCGGAGTAAGTGGGACCTCTGGTAACTGATCGACCGTCCAGACGCCAATGAAAACACACCTATCTGCTTCGCAAATAGTCATGCCAAGTGAAGTAAGGAATGTCGAAAGCTCCCGATACCACTCGTAAGGAGACTGCTTCAGTCCGTACAGTGCCTTCATGAGCCTGTAACACCTGTACGGAAACTGAGAATCCTCGAAACCCGGAACCTGCGCGACATATACTTCTTGCTGAAGAGGCGCATTCAAGAACGCCGTCTTGAAGTCGAATGTGGACAGTTCCCAGTCATGGTATGCCACGAACGCCAACATCCACCTCACCGAGTCCATCTTCACAACGGGAGATTCTGTCCGACCATAATCCTCCGGTCTCTGTCTCGAGCCATCCACACAGAGCCTCGCCTTGGTGTCAACAACTTCCCCTTCCACCCCATACTTGAACGTCAACACCCAAATCATCTTCAGTGCTTTCCTCCCCAATGGCACTCTCTCCACCACTCTGAACACCTTCTGATCGTTCAAACTGTCCAACTCCTTCCTCATCGCCCTTAACCACAGCGGCCAATCCTCTCTCTCCCTCGCTTCCAGTATCGATCTAGGTGGTTTAGTGAGATCGTGAGTCTTCGGTCGACCTTTGCGAGGCGCCACAATAGGCTCATCCGGAAATGTTACCACCTCCCCGCACTTCTCCAGCGTAAGAAGTCCAAAGTCTTCGAGGATCGAGTCCGCCACCGAGATTGCCACCACATCCCCCACTACCTCCTCCCCCACCCCCATACGATCCTGTCTCCGCTTCAACAAGGCCAACTTTCTCTCCTCCGCCAGCTTTTTCCCTTCCTCCCATTCCTTCCCCACCGGCGTCAAACGCTTTTCTCTCGTAGATCTCCTCACCCCACCCCCATCGAGACTAATAATCGGGACGTGATGATCAGCATCTGTATGATCCCGCTCCACTTCAATAAGTACCTGTCCATCGTTGATCTCCACAAGGGTCGCCGTCGGTATCTCATCGTGTAATCGAGTATTTGATTCCGCGGGATCTGTAGTATGAAACGGATCATCCAACGGAATTACATCCCCATCGATGTCAAGGGATGTGGCTGTCAAGTCTTGGACCTGGTTACGTGCAGTTCCCAGTCGTCCAAACTTGCCCTCGTTGAACTTAACGTCTCGCGAGAAGTGATAGCGGCCCGACTTGTCTCGCACCTGCCATCCTTTGCTACCTTCTCTGTACCCCACGAAGATACCCTCCTTGTACCTCGGACCCAACTTCCCCCGAACCTCTTCCGCGATATAAAACCAACACTGGCATCCCCACGTCCTCACATCCTCCAGATTTGGTTTCTCCCCAGTGATCGCCTCATGTGGTGTCATGTTCTCAGGAAGAGTTTTCGAGGGCAAACGATTCAGCAACCGGACCATCGTCAAAGCTGCATCCTCCCACATTTGCATGGGCAGCCCAGAGTCCGCAAGCATGACTTGGATACCCTCTTCCACCGTCCGAATATACCGCTCCGCTTTTCCATTCTGCGAGTGAGCATATGGAACTGTGACTTGACGCGCGATACCCCGATCCTGAAGCCATTCCAAAAGATCCTGAACGAGGAACTCCTTCGCGTTATCGTGCCGAATGGATAGAACCTTCCAGTTATGACTCCTCGCCGAGTTCAAGTTCTCGAGTCGTGTAATAGTATCCCGTACGTGTTGCGACGCCTTGTTCTTCCTATTCATCGGTAGTAACGACGCCCAGTTCGTAGAATCATCGAGAATGATATGAAAGTACCTCGCCCCCGACGGAGATTGAACCGGGAACTCGCCACATGTGTCCATATGTAGTAGCTCCAGCGGATGGGAAGCTCTGTTCTGATTGTGATCGTATGGACGGCGTACCCCCTTTCCCTCTATGCATGGAGCGCACATCCCTTTCATATGAGTTCCATTCCACTTCAGGCCCGTGACGTACTTGCCACTAAGAACCTTGCGCAGGCGATCCTCTCCAACGTGACCCAAACGGCGGTGGACGATGTCACCACTATCATCCACGCGTTCAAAGGTAAAGCACGCGAAGTCTGCCTCGGGAATACAACGAGCCTGAGTGTCGAGAATAGAATCCGTAGAAGATGATGAGATGAAACGGCCATTGAGAAAGAATAGACGATGTCGAAATTCCACCGACCACGAGGAGCGTTGGTCAGGATTTGATACCGATCTCGGAAGATCAACACGAGAGTCCTCAAGGTCTAAAGAGACCGAGAAACCTCCTTCAATGAGCGCACCGCCCGAAATAAGATTGAACGGTGCCTTCGGAGCATAAAGACAATCATGAAGGCGTAGATGGACTACCTCCGACGAGTCTCGCACCGGAATCTCGAAAACACACAAACCCCCACCCCTTATCACCACACTCTCTCCACCAGCCGTGGTCACCTGCGACTCCGCAAGAGCATCGTACGACTTGAAGAAACCAATATCTGTGATGATATGTTTCGTGCATGCCAAATCAAGAACCGTGGCATTTGACTTTCTGAGAGCTTCGTACTCATCAGGATGATCTTGCTTCAACCGAAGCAAGGGATGTACGTCTCCATCATCTGCCAGAGCAGCAATCGTGGTCTCAACCACACACACAGGGTAGGTGTCAACTTCTTTGCATTGTTGAGTAGCTACAGCGGCAATAGTAGGACGTGATTTGGAAGCTGAATTATTCTGCGAGTTTGTTGTATGACCTGAGTTCGACGATTCTGATGTACCCTGAGTTGCTTTCCTCTTGCAATTCCTGCAATTCTCCTTTGTACAACCTATTCCCCCACACCCCTCACACTTCGGACGCAACTGATCCAACGATACACCCGCCTGAGTAGAGTGTCTATGCGCCGCATTCATAACGGTCGTCATAATATCCGCTGAAATGATTTCGAAAGTCGACTTTGAACACACCGAGGTCGAGGCAGCTCTCATCAGAGCGTTGAAATGATCCAGGAATGTGTGGTTGTCAGGTAAACCATTTGCGAAGTGGCGTAGGTAGTGAGGCCAATCAATCTTGACAACCTTCTCCAACGTTTCGATAGTGCGACGATAGGTATCAATATACTTCTCCACTTCCGACATCCTAGTCGCCTTCGTAGCCAAGAGTTTGTCCTCGAGAGTCATAGAACTGAGGCCGCTCGTCATACCCCAGTTCCTCTGAATCGTCTCGTATAACTCCCGAGAGGTTGTAATCCTTCCATCGGTGATTGGTCCAGGAAGTGACGACCTGCAAGAGGGAGAGATCCTACTCGATAGCAACGACCACACAACGTGATCATTTCTACGCCACATATCATAGTCTTCTTTCTCCGCCTCAGAGGCCCCAGCCACCGGGGTAGGTGGTTGTACTACCGGCGTGTTGTAAACCGTGCGTACCACTCCCGGTAACGGTTCCCCACAAATATGACCGTTTAGCTGTAGATGTGTAATCGGCGTGAGGATCTGACTGTCCCATTCCAGAAGATTCAACTTCGTAAGAAGGTCAATCTTCTTCACCGTAGCCTGAGCCACAGCTATATCCGAAGAGGTTGCCTTCGGTAGCGTATACAGCCTAACATATCCACCACAACCCTCCACCGATTCCCCAGGCTCCGAGTCCGTGATACTCTGGACATCCTCCTCCACCGGGTCTAGTGGAACCACAGGCGCCTGATGACGTTGCACAAACTTCGGGCGAGAATGATACGGTGGTATTGGTGGCACCACAGGTTTGTGTATTTCAAACGCTGGCATGGGGAAGTGCATAGAGACCGGCGTCGGTGGTTTGTTCGAGAAGTACGGGCTCGGCCCTACAGGTCCATAGACATGCGGAGGAATCTGAACGGAGACGGGACGAGGTGGCTGTTGCTGTAAATGCGACGGCTTCGGAGGAGGTACTTGTGGCGACGGCTGATGAACAGAAGGCATAGCGGTGGGGAAGGGATTCAGGACACCAGGAGCTGTAGCGGCAAGACTTCGATGACGCTCTGGCGGAGCAGGTGCAGGTGTAAGAGAAAGAGAAGAAATGGAAGAAACTACTGAAGCTGAACGTGAAACGGCAGAGGAAACTGATGCGGAAGGAGTCAAAAACGGGTTATTATAAGGTATTTTTGGTAAGGGAGAACGAAGATTTCTAAAAGGATTATTGCTCGAAACTGGAATACGAGAAAGATCTGTCATCATGGGAGCGGACATATGCGTAGGAAACGGTTCTGGTGAGTCAAATTTGAATGGATAAGCGGAGTGAGAAGCAGAGAATTGAGTAATCGTAGGGAAACGTTCGTTCAAAATGGAAAAGTTGCGGTTAATATCTGCGGCACGACATTGTTCCATTAAGAAACGCTGCTCATCGAACACCGCATCATTATCTACAGGTTTAGGAAAGTTACGAGTTGTTGCAGGTGAAGTAGAAGCAGACGTGAGAGAAACCTGCTCGCCAGAGCCAAATGGTAGTCCATCCGACCTCGAGACTGAAGTCGAAAGTCCTCCCATGTGTCGAATACGAGCCGGCCCACCATTCTGAGAGTGTATATGCGCCGTCTGGGGTGTGGGACATTGCTGCACATGGTCTTGTGGGTGATCTGGAGATAACGGTCGATCGGCGCGACGCCAAGGTGCATCCCTGGGATCGGAAGAGGCCATGGTGAGGTACGATCAACAAATCTGAGAGATCTGCGACCGAGGGATGAATTTGCAATGGTGAAACCGCCGGCAACGGGTGTGGAAAATGAAATGAGCGGAGTGTTCCTGTTCCTTCGTGTCCTGCACGCAATCTAAAGCTGAAGCAATCCTGTCAAAGGAAGGCCCATAACCTCTAGGACGAGGATATACTAGAGCTCTAAGAGTGCGCACACGCGCGATATGAGCTCCTCAGCCGAACACGATGATGGTGAAAGGATCTATAAGTACCTAAGAGTGCGCACACGCGCAATATGAGCTAGAGTACTCATCAGTAAAGTAGAAAATAATATCCTAAACGGAAGAACTGACCTCCTCAGCCGAACACGATGATGGTGAAAGGATGAGGAGCAAGAAGTACGTGTACAAGTAAAAAGAAGTAAACAGAGTCATGTGATATGTAACTAGCGCCCATACTTCCAACATATGGTAATAAGGATCACGCGATAGAGAGGGTGAAACGATAGATAACCTATCATGAAGTAGAGCTAGTACCACGCGTCGATGAACTCCGTTCCAAACTCTCACAAGCACCTCGAAAGGGCCCATCTCACCACAACGGATAGATCACACAGCTTGCAATGTCCCAGCCGCTACCAGAAGCAACCTCATGGGGGTAAAGCACTGCGAGCCGCGAGTCAAGGGCCAATGTGGATGTGGGTGGTTGTTGACAGGGTTGTGACGTCAAGAGTTTTGCTCGTGTAGCGACTCATAAGGGTCTCTACTCGATGAAATTCGAGATACGCGTGAAGCTTGCTTGAGACGAGCGGGAAGCTGCGAGGCCGATGACGATGGTGGTGGCTGATTGACAGGGGTAGACCAGTTATCGGTTGTTCCGGCCCGCAAAATCGTGTTCAATGACGCTCGTCGCTTGCAAGTCTCTCTTCTTCCTCCACGACCGATTCCAGGACATGGGGCTACTCAGCTAAAACTCACAAATGGTCTCTTTCATAACCACTTCTTTTTACACCACTTTTATAGGTCAGACCCAATTGCACAATTCGATTACCTGGCGAATTCGACGCGTTCACTGTATGAGCGGTAAGCGCCTGTTGATCTGGCGAGATCTCCGATGGATCGCGACGGTGGACACTCACCCTCTCACTTCTTCCTCCATCACCGATTCAAGGACTTGAAAAGAAAATTCGAAACAGATGCTCACAATGGATCTTTTCGCACTTTCGTCTATGGATCACGCGATCTGATCGCCAAAACCATGTTTTCGAGTCAATTCGAATCTTTCGCTGGCACCTTCTGCAGGCCTCGCTCAGCGATTCTAACAATTGTGGTGAGCCCCACGAGTTTCTAGCCGCGATTGATCACCTGCCTCATTTCACCCATAGCAACTTTGGCCCCACTGAATGCAACTTGTCAGTCTTTCAAGAAACTAAACGTAGTGTAAAAATTAATTGCCCCTATCAGCCAACTGTCCATGTCAGAGTTGGGCTGTTTAGCCCGACAAGCTGGCGCGAGTTGGGCACGAGGTCTGCCAAACCTTGTTGGTGGCATATAAATGACGACTCGTGTCCTATCAGCGCAGCGATACTCCATCGGTATGTTGACCTTTGAAGAGTGGATCCTTGAGCTTCTTCCACCAGCTATCTCTACTTCTTTTCACTCCTATGCCATCTACGTCTCTTCCTTCGTGCTCACTTTTGCGTTGGCATATTATGTCAGTCGTTGGGTACTAGGGAGCGGAAGTTACAAAAACTTGCCGCTACCCCCGGGACCGAGAGGGCTACCGATCGTAGGCAACCTGCTGGTTAGTTATACCTTCCGAACATCAGTCTGGGCGGGCGATAACTTCTATTATAGGACATTCCGACAAGCTTTCCTGCACAGAACTTCGAGAAAATGGGAAAAGAGTTGGGTAAACTGCCATTCCATGATTCTTTTATCTTCGCATCATTGACTCCAATCCATCTATGTTCGTGGGATACCCAAGGCTCCGATATCTTGTACCTTAACGCTGCTGGGACCAATCTCGTTGTCCTCAACTCGTATCAAGCATGCTGGGATCTTCTCGAAAGGCGCTCTGGTATCTATTCGAGCAGGTCAGATACCTATGGCTGTTTAGTACTTCCTTGCGCAATCAAGCTCACCTTATGAACTAATCACAGACCGCTTTTTCCAATGTTACACGACATGTGGGTCTCGCTCCGAAGTGTTTCTCGAAGTACTTTCAAGTCCGATATCTTGATTTTAGCGTCGGATGGAATGATTTCGCCCTTCTTCCTTACGGCAATTTGTGGAAGTCTGGGCGGAGATTGTTCCATCAAGGTATGTCAAAGCGACATTCACTTAGTTGAACCGTCCCATTCGATGTCTATGTTCTTTAGAATTTCCTGTGAACAATTCGTCTCAACACGAACCCCAGTTACTTCGAGTCAGCCGCGCTTTACTCAGGGACCTCTTGTCAGATCCTGAGGACTACCGGGATCAACTTCGCCAGTGAGTTAGCCTCTCTCTTTGGTCCATCTCTCTCCGTCTGCTCTCGGAACGATGTTGATAAAACCCCGTCTCCAGAATGACAGGAACTCTAATCATTCTGTTGACATATGGCCTCGATGTGGAAGGTCCAAATGACCCGCTCGTCAGGACCGCTGAACGAGCAATCGAAGTGGGCAATCAGGCCGCGACTCCAGGTAATTTCATGGTGGTACGTCTCCTCGCATCTAGCATTGTTTCCATCTGGGACCTATTCCTATTTTTTCACTCGCGCAGGACGTCCTCCCGATCCTGAAGTATGTTCCAGCATGGTTTCCTGGTGCTGGATTCAAGAGGAAAGGCAGAGAATGGCATAAGATATACGTCGAGATGGTTACTTTGCCCTTCGGAATTGTCAAGAAGCAGATGGTGCGCCTCGTTCGAACTTCAGGCAAAAACCAGATGCTCATGCTCACGCGGTATTTTCACCAAGGAAAACGGAGAGGCACATCCCTCGTTCGTTTCGAATCGGCTAACAAAGTTATATGAAGATCCCAACGAATGCGGTTATACGGAACAAGAACTCATGCAAACGGCTAGTTCCATGTACGCAGGTACGTTCAGTAGCTACCAGTGTGGTCTGACGTTTCCCGTTTTTCGCAATGACTTCTCAACTCTTTTACGCACAGCCGGTACCCACAGCAGTCGGACGGCTCTCCTCAGCTTCATACTCGCCATGACGTTGTTCCCCGAGACGCAACGTAGGGCTCAAAATGAGATCGACCGTGTGGTGGGGCAAGGGAGGTTGCCAGAGTTTCGAGACCGGGAATCATTGGTTTATGTAGAGGCGGTCCTGCGAGAAGTACAGAGGTGGCAGCCCGTTGCCCATGCTGCGATGCCTCATTACATTCATGTGGAGGATGAATATCGTGGCTATAGAATTCCGAAAAATTCGACCGTTATGGGAAATCCCTGGTGAGTTCTGACGCTTTTGCTGCTCTGGACCGTGATGAAGTTGTCTGACTATCTCGTCTACCTAGGGCAATCCTGCACGACGAGGAGATGTATCCTGACCCCCACGCGTTCAAACCTGAAAGGTGGATCAAGGACGGGAAGATTAACCCCGAGATTAGAGATATCACGTCTGCGTTTGGTTTTGGACGACGGTGAGTCGAGTTGTTTCGTGGGTTGTAAAGGATGCTCATCGAAACTCGACTCAATTGTAGTATCTGTCCCGGACGTCACCTTGCGATGTCTATGATATATATTTCAGCCGCAAGTATACTCGCTACGTTTGACATTTCGAAAGCGGTCGATGAAAATGGGCTGGAGATTGAACCAAGGGTTGAATATACTAGTACTATCACGAAGTGAGTTGTTCAAGCTCCGTGATCCACTTTTTTCTCCCGGTTGACGAGTATTGCCTCTAGCATTCCGCTTCCCTTCAATTGTACTATCAAACCCAGATCTGAGATGCATGTGAAGTTGATAATGGACACCCACGATTAAGAGTTTCGTTGAGGTCGGGGGATCAATGTAGTGTGACCTGGCAGCTCAATGCATACAACTGTATAGTGTACCTCTGTTCCTTTCGGGACCACTTCTAGGCAAAGCCAACGATATTTGAATGGCTCGAAAGGGAAAAAATGTATTGGATTACATGTCGCGTTCGCGCTGAGCGCTGGAACGAAAGAACCGGATGAAGGCATTCAGAGCTTGATATTTGTTGGAGGTTTTCGCTGGACTTGTGAAGGTGAGGTGTAGGTACTCGACGAATTGGTGTTTGCCACTTTCGGCAAAGCCGAATACCTTTCGCACCGCATGGCGAGTTTCTCATGATCATTCCAAGTATGGAGGCTTTAGATCTTGCACTCACCTCTCACCAAGGCCATTCTCGCACGGAGCTGTAATTCGATTGGTTTGAACCATTGGACCTGGAGAGCTTCGAGTCCTTTGGGCTCGGCCGATGCCAAGTGCAGGTCGACGGGAGAGGTTCTCTGTAGCTATGGACGCACATTCGATTGGCTTGTAGCCTTTTTCGGAGAGAGTAGCCAGTAGCCAGGACCTCGGTGGGTTGAGTCGAGTCGAGACTCGGGTGCTCTTGATGCTTTTGAGTACATATTATTCTCTCCGAGAAGATCTGATGCACTGTAGACCCTCTGTCGAGGACATATAACAGTCACAACCAGACTCGATTGTTGGTAGATTGAGGCGTGGGAACTCAGCTTTGGCATGACATTCGCGGCGGACCGGGACGAACAAATTCAATCTTTCACCACGACCACGACCGTCGTTGTTATCTTCTCTCGTTTTGCCTTTCTCGCTACTTCCTTTCAAGACTCGCTGGAAGGAGGAAAATGAATTGCTTGGCGTCTCATAGTACGGTCCTGTCGTCAAGATGACCTTGCAACTAGGAAGTTTGAACATATCCGTCTTGAAAGTCATCTAGCTGAATCGGAGGTTTTGTGGAAAGCGGTTGGGACATATAAAACCGCGGTGCGTCTTTTCTAGTTTCCTCAGAACCTTTCTCTTGCTTAGTGCTCTTATCCATCGATAACTCAGAACTCTTCATCAGAATGCGTTTCATTTCTGCCAAATTCATCCCGCTGTTCTTGCTGGTCGTAACTAGTGTTCATGCTGCCAACGTGAATGCCACTGTACGTGATCTTTACGCGTCTTGATGCGTGGCAGAACCGAACTTTGTGCTAAAATATCATTTGACTAGCCCACCACCGCTGTAGTTGCTGAAAAAGTCGACGACACGAAGGGCATCAACGGTGGCTACGACCATGATGGTTATGGAGGTTACAATGACGGCAAAGACGATGAATACGATGGCTACGACGACGGAAATGACAATGACTACGACAACTACGACGATGGTGAAGATGCCGGGTACGATGATGACGGTGACTACGACAATGAACAGGACGATGAATATGACGACGGGAAGGATGTCAACAAGCGCGAAGTACAGGGCTACCGTGGCGGCTACGGAAATCGCTATGGTGGTCACGGCTGGCGCTACGGTGGACGCTATGGCGGCCGTGGAGGATACGGTGGTCGTGGAGGATACGGATACGGTCACCGTTCTGGCGGCTACGGTCATTACAAACGTGCTGAGCAAGGCTTCCGTGGTGGTTATGGACGTGGAGGATACGGCGGTCGTGGCAGATACGGGCATGGCCGTTATGGTGGATATGGTTACGGACGCCATGGAGGGTATGGAGGATACGGCTACTGAATGGAAATTTCACAATCTATATGAGCTTGCTCTATGTAACAGTATAATCACGACTCCCCGCGATTTTGTCTAGTATTCTTGTGTGCTTGAATGAAATGTGTACATCATATGTTCTGCTCTTTCACCGGTTTGTTAGTGAATCTGGAACAAGGTGTTACTCTCGATTATTTGTTCGACTATATGAATGAGGCACAAACAGTCACGAGTCGACTGCAAGTTGCTCCAGGTTGCTCCTTTACCACCATCATATCCTCAATCAACTATCAATTCTCTTCTCTACTTAATTTTCACGTCTCCTCGCGCTCAGACTCAGAAACGATATCGAAAGCGTGACTGGCAATCTCTCAAGGGCCTTCGTCTTGTTTCCCTTCTCCTCTCCCAAAATCACTCTCTTCGGGCCCGAGATTTCTGAATGCAGTTGGTCAGGATAGGACATCGGTAAGAAAAGGAGAACGGCAGTGTCTGCAGTGCGTATTTTGCTCCTATAGATTGAGAACGGAGCTCATGCTCATCCTAAAGTTTGATTGACATCGCAGGCTGCCAGCTATCGGCCAGGCTCAAACTCATTGACGATCACAAGCATATGTGTGCTTGCAATCATCAGACAAGTCGGTTATAGGCCTATTTCTCAGTCATTCAAAGTCATTATTCTATTCAAACAATGCCCGATGGACCTACCAAATCGAATCGCGAATGAAACCAGTGCTGTCAATGTGCGATTTCAGTCAAGTCGCGACTTACGGTCGCGTCTCGCGATGCTTAGAGCTTTTGGGGCGCCCTGAATGTCAGATCCGATGGCGGGAGTGAATCGCATTACTACCCCTCTTTCCAACCACCACCACGATTTGCTCGGAGTTTTGGAGGGCTGCGCTGAGCCCAAATCCACTGGTTCCGAAGAAAGTGCTGATTCATGAATCATTCAAGGGATTTTCAAGCAGAAGGCAGTGAACAGTTCGCGATCTCCTCGATATGTGGTGTTGCTGGCCTAAACAACTTAGCCTAGCTGGTACGCGATGTCACTCCTCTATTTTCACTCCAGCCCTCAAATTACGTGGGAGTTTGTATATGGCCTATCTAACCATCTACATTTATATGACAGATCTCGTAACATGCTTCACCCTCGCAAACCTTCGCGGGAACGTACGGTATTCGCATTGGGTATGTGTTGCTGTCGGATCGCCTCTGACAGGTACCGAGACAGCTTCCAAGGAGCTCGTTCACTGCCAGAGCCTGTTCTCGTAATCCCTGATTTTACGAGGCTGGAGTGTGGAGAGAAAACTGATGGATGGGTCCACAGTGTCGAGACGCCCATCGCCTTCAAGCCGGCATGTCACTGTCAGGAGTTGGTGCTACAGCAGAGGACCTGTGACTCTCCTATGTATAGGCTTGACGCCACTGAACACGTTCCTTTTGCAGAAACGAAGAGATAATACCCCCGCATGCGTTAGGCTGCGATTTGGACTCTGGACAGTGGGAAGACATCGC
>JANHQD010002514.1:6730-17270 GCA_024721195.1 Marasmius sp. AFHP31
TGGATATACTAGAAGTAGTGGTTTGGGATGTGTGCGAGTCGGTGGTTTCAGCTGGGGATGGAGATCGGTGTGAAAGAGCAGAGAGAGGTCGTGGAGTGGCTGGTCCAGAACCTACGGGAGTGAGTGGTGCAGCAAACGGTAAGGCAGCAGAGACTGTGGGGTCGGTTTCTGGTTCAGGAGCGGGAGTAGGATTTGGGAACGGTAACGGTACTAGTTGTGATCCGTCGTGGAACTGTCGAGCTTGTGGGATCGAATTTAAAGGGTCGGCGTGCGGGCAGGTGTGGAGTTCACAAAGTCTCCAGTTGCGGTTTTCAGGATGACGGTGCCAGTGATGCTGGTCTGCGGGATCAACTGCGTGGACGAGATTCGAACAAGGTTTGGAAGCCGTGATGATCTTGCAAGGACAACCCTACCACTGGTTAGGCTGTCAGTGCAATAAGGATCTTGACCTAATGTCCTAAAGCGCTAGACGCTAGGACTATAGAAACAACGGCGGCGGAAGTCGACTAGCGGAGACGACAACAGAGACGAGAGAGGTAGCGAGCAGAGGGCAAGAGCAGGTAGATAACTGGTCCCAATGACAAGTCAGATACATTGCAGATAGAGAAAGACAGAAATAACTACTCACCTGGTCCCAACGACAAGAGGTCAAGATGAGGGACCAGGTGTAAACTACCTAGCTTATATACCCAGTCAGAGGTCTGAGATATGAGTCGTGAACGAATAGGAAAGACAATAAGAAAACAATAAGGGAACAATAGTAGTCAAGTATAAGACAATAGCGAGTCCGGAATGAGTAACTAGGAGGTGAGAGAAGACAATAAGAACAATAGAATGAATGGGTCGTGAAGAAGGTGTAAAAGACAATAGTATGAGAAGGAAATATGTGGGGAGGGGAAACGGGCGTCTGGTAGGCGTCAAAGAAACAAGTAAGCGCTGAAAGGGGAATAGGCGCTGAGAAAGGAAAAGATAGGGGGAAAAGCGGCACTTCATGACAGTCAAGGTCATATTGATGAGCACATGCAAACTGACCATAGCGATGCTTACGCCTGTGAGCACCGATATCTGAACTTGTCGCTGTTGAGCCAGGTCCGGCGGAATGCCTTCCAACGATAGGTATAGCCCATTCACCCCAAGAATGCCTACACCTCCGGAGACTGTGGGTACTTCAGGAAACAATTGTAGCAAGCAGAGGTGTCACCTCTCACTGTCAACAATAATGGAGCATGCGAGCAACGCTAACGCTCGTCTCTTTGTCCGCGACCCACATATCACAAAAAAACGAAAGATCTACTGCCGAAGGGCGGTGTCATGAAGTGCCGCTTTTCCCTTATCTTTTCCTTTCTTGGCGCCCATTCCCCTTTCAGCGCCTGATTGTCACTTTGACGCCCATTTGCTACTTTGGCGCCTACCAGATACCTGGTTCCCCTTTCTCCATCATTCCCATCATTTCCTTCCCCCATTCTTGTTCTTTCACATTGTCTTCACAACCTATCCCATCCATTGTTTCCTTTGCTCTCTTTGTTCTTTTATATACAACAGTTACTCGTTCTGGACTCGTTCTTATTCTATACCTGGACTACTATTGTTCTTTCCTTGTTCCCTATTATCTTTCTTTATTCTCGCGCGACTCATATCTCAGTATATAAGCTAGGCAGTCTACACCTGGTCCCTCATCTTGACCTCTTGTCATTGGGACCAGGTGAGTAGTTAATTCCGTTTCTCTCTACCTGCAATACATCTAACTTGTCATTGGGACCAGTTATCTACCTGCTCTTGCTCTCTGCTCGCTGTCTCTGTCGTCTCTGCCGTCGTCTCTGCTAGTCGACTTCCGCCGCCGTTGTTTCTATAGTCCTAGCATCTAGCGCTTTAGGACAACATGTACTTGATTGCTCTGGTGCATGTTGGTAATAGAGCCTGAAGTCTAATTAGCAACCTGGAATGAATGAATAAAACAATGAACAACATACTCCTTATATCTCTCTACCTAGCATACAAAGCCATCCCAAATTATTTCTACCTGATTGTCATCATACTCGAAATCCATGCAAAGGCAAACAAGGGTGGAAAATTTGAGGAAATGGTTGTAATACCACAAGTCTGTGAACTTGTTTTCAAGGAGTACTGGCCCTAAGTATAGCAACTAAAATGACCAGCTGTCCGCCGTAGTTGCCTGTTTATCATCTGCAATATTGGGAAGCCATACTCCAAAACATGATGGAATTGAAGACCCGGCAGCAGCAGTCACCTTCCCAATTGCTTCCCACACATTGGTGTCGAGCTGATAACAGTCGGTTCCTTCATCGAGACCTTTGAATGCACCAGTCCAGAGTAGAACAAGATTCTTCAGGACGTTCTCGAAAATTAGGTGCATGAAGTTGTAGGGAAATGAATCTGGAAATGAGATGGAAGATAGCTGCATAAAGATTGAGGTACCTTTGATACTGTGCTGTTCAGCCAAGCACTCAGAGGCTGCAGCACTGGGAGCACTGTCAATGTTTGATGCCTGGGTCTTTATTTGAGAGGGTGTACGGAAGGGGAGGTGCCTGGGACTGTATGGGCAAATGTCATCTTCTGAGTGAAGGCTATGGTGGGAACAGTTGAGTGGCACATAATAGACCTTCTCATTGGGGGCCATGATACCCCGAATATTGCAAAGGCAGCAGAGACTAAAGGCATTATGGCCCTTCATACACATTGCCATGGATATCGCAGGAATGTCTCCAAAGACAACAATGAGGTATGCTCGTAGTGTGAACAGGGAATCTGCCTTGACATCAAAGGTTTTGACTCTGTGCGAGAGCTCCAAGAGCTCTTGCACAAGTGGCCATGCAAAGGAATCAAAGTTTTTTGATTTGTTGGGGCCAGGAATGATGCCAACACAGAGGATATTCTGGAGGTGAAAGTGTATTTTGGGGGGCAGGTTGTATTTGAAGATGAGAAGGGGCCAACATGTCTTTTTATGGCATTGCCACAGAGCAAACCCATCTGTAGAGAGGCCGAGACAGAAGTCACGGGAGCCACTGAAGTGATTGAAAGTCTGTTCCATACCGTCAAGTGTGACTTTGGTGTTACAGAGGTTTCAGTAGTTGGTGCTGTCAAAAACATCTCGGATACCACAGTCGGATTTGAATACAGAGCAATACTGCAGCTTCTTGATCATGGAGAGACTTCAATAAACATGAACTGTTTGCGGAGTCACTTGGTTCCTGGACGATATCGGGGCTGCCGACATTCTGGGCAGACCTCTTCATCAGCAAGAGGACCCATGTAGCAGGTGCATAAGTTGATGCAGCAGTCATATACCTGTGGTTGAAAGTATGATTGACCCTCTGCAAAAGCCTTAGTAGACTTCCATGACTTGACATTGTCATGGGGGAAGGCAAAGCGGAGAGCATGACAATCCTCCTGTGTCAAGTGTCGTTCAATTTTGTATGCATAGTGACAGAGGGTTGCAAGGTCCTTGTCAGTGAGGTCAGACCCTTGAGTAATTCTGGTTCTAAGTGAAGTTTGAAGTTCAACAGAAATCAGATGAGCAACTTACCCATAGCAGCAGCCTTTCTAAGCATATCCTCCTGTAGGATTTCATCAATATCTCTGTCGTACTCCAAGTCGTTGCTATCACTGTCGCTATCAGGAGCTTCTTGATTCCAGTCAACGCCATTTCCAGCATCCAAAATCTTGTCTCCCTCCGGATCTAGATCAAAGTCAACATCGTCTTCATTGGGCACATCTTCAACTCTTGCCTGATAGTCATGAATGGGAGACTCCTGTGAGTATACATACAGTAAGCCTATGAGCACGGAAGTATAAATGGTAGAGAAGTATTCACCGCTGACTTTATAACTATCAGGCTGGATATGTGATTGTTGTATTCAATGGCAGGGCTGTCAACGAATCCTCCTTGCTTGGGATTGTCGTATGGTTCAACCAGATGTTCAGTGTTGGTATGAAAAGTACCACTGTGACTTTCCTCTCCAGAGCTGTTGTCATCAAAAGTACCTTCTGGCATGGTACCCATAGTTGCAGCTGCATTTAGGTGGTGAAGTTCCTGCCGGGCGGGTTTCTCTTCCGATTTGGCTTGGGTGCTTGATCATGTTGTTTCGGAGGACAACCGCGTTTCTTGCCAACATTCATAGGGAAGGAAGTGGAGGATATGGTGCAGGAGAGAAGAGCTGAACTGGGGAAGAAATTTGAAGAGATAGGCAATGGAATTTCAATGGGTGGACATGACACCGTGGCAATCATTCTTGATCAAGCCAGCCTGACCCAGCATTGCGGAATGGCTGGTATAGTCCACAGGGGCAACCATAGCGAGCACGAGTATGAGATAAGGGAATGAGATGGATTGCATTCTGCATAGAATTATGCTAGATGAATAAATGTGTGTACATTGCTAACAATATCTTTCCAAAAGGCATTAGAATCAATGAATACAAAAATTCCTGCTAATGGTGGACATACATTGAAGCCAGTGTCGAGTCCTTCTAGCTTGTTCAGTCTCCCTCCTATGGTCCCAAAGCCCATAGTTCTATGAGATATTGTTGTCCAGTGAGTGCCTCTACTTCATCCACCAGGGTTGGGGTTTCCGCATTGGCAGACTCACTCAACAAAACCTTGGTTATTTAGAATGGGCAGTTGATTCACTAGAGCATTGGAAAGGCCTAGAGGACTGTTGAACCAATCAGATCGCATAAAAGGTCAGAAAGAGAATGGATGTATACAAACCTAGAGCACAAGCAGGAATGATTGTTGAGGGGTGCATCTAGTGGGCACTGGAATGTGGCTGTGTGAAGGTTGGCAGTTTGTTTGTTTGAGTGTACCATGTGTGTACAACATTGACTTCAACCACAACCATGGCCACACCATAACTGATAACGACAACAAAGGGAGGTGGAGGAAGGAAGAAACAAAGTACTGGGATCAAGATGTTATGCCCTTGGTGAGTAAACACAATCACCTGACCATATGTTTGTTGATTGCGTTCAACAGATTGAGGCCTGAATATTTTTTTCTGAGCCCTATAGCCTATAAATTGAGCCGCCCCCCAATTCAATTTTCATCCTTACCTGGTTGTCTTTTCATCCTCTCAAGTCAATCAGCTCAACCCCTTGATTGATGGCCAAATCCCAGACTGCTGGTACAATTAGGCTCCCTCCTTCACTTAATAGGAAGAACCTCAAGGCAAGTACCAATGCAGATGCTGCCACTAGTGCAGCCACTACTGGCCCAACAGCAAGGAAAGGACAAAAGTGTCTGGGAACTGAAAGTAAGTTACTGTTACACTTCATTATCAACGCACTGATAGCTTATACTTCACATTTCCAGCATCGAGCAAACTGGCTACACTGACCCCGAAGCCCAAAAAGTCTAAACAAAATGACAACGCAGCCAAGGGCTTCAATGATAACCATCTTTTGGAAGTAACCAATGCAAATCCGAACTTGGATAGCAATGGCATAGCTGCCAATGACATTGATAAGGAGATTGGTGTGTTTTTATCCTTTTTGTATTTGACATCAAGGATAACTGTCTTATTAGCAAGGCTCCTGGCCTTGAAGACCCATGCACACCAGCTTGTGGCTATGAAGAACAACACACACAACATGGTTGCACAGGGGACTGCTCAGCAAGTTACCAGCACTACTGCTAACCAGAATGTACCCACCTCAGTGTTGCCCACTCTGAGGAGGATGCCAGCTCCCAAGCCTCCAGCAGCTCACTCTGACGTGCTGACTCCCTCCAGGTCTGCCACTGTCACCAACACTCAGGATATTGAGAAGGTCCCAAAACCTGAGGGAGTCCCTGGCTTGAAGGTGGAGAATGGTGGGTTCAACATTCAGTCAGCTGCTAGGGCTGATAGTAGCAAGGAATGGAATCACTTCATTGTGAGTAGTTTCCCACTCGATACTCATTGCAACATTGGGATGACTCACTATTATTTTAGAACATTGTTCATGGCGCCGCTGAGAGGGCAGATAAATTTTGATCTTACTTTCAAGCAGCAGGACCCAGAGGCACGCCTTCGCATCTATCAAAGGGTCAGTTTTATTATTCAAAATCACTCAGTCTACTGACGTCGCTCATATCTACACCATACGGCTTACACTTTGCAGGTAGCAAAGAGGTTGCCATATTTCTGCAAAGAACAGTTTGCCAACTACTGGGTTACTGAGATTTTCCTCCAACAGTACATCAATAACAAGCAAAAGCATACTCGCAACCCTTGCACACAGCAGACCTGCAATTCCAATCTTACTGTACCAGACACTGCAGACAAAGAGGTCAACTCTGATGGCAGTGATAAAGGCCTGGGAAACCCACAGGAGGATGGCAAAGAGGACTGCGAGGAGGATTGCGAGAACAACAAGGATGAGGAATTTGATGATTAGGTATGCTTTTGGAATTTTCCGCCATCTTTCTAAGGGTATCGACACATGGAATGATTCCAGATTTGTTGTTGATGTTTGCTTCAGTTCCCTTCATCTTACACATGCACTAATATCAACGTATTATTGCCTTATTATCACTCTATACATTCCGTACTCTTATTCTATTGGCCTATAGTACATTACCCTCCCTTTATGCTCAGTGTATAGCTCGCGATGAGATTTGAGAACCATTGGTTTGAGGCTTGCTAGATGTCTCAAATCTCGCTCTTTTTTGTGGAGGCTCATCTTTAGTATGAATTGGGCAAAGAGGTCAGTCATTTGCATGCATAATGACACCGATTTACTGTACTGTACTGACCGCTGTCTTCATTATTATCCTGTGTTGGCGGAGGGTTGGAGGGCCTTTTTGGATACTGCTTCCCGGATATTCTGGCAGATCGTGTCATGAAGTGCTGCTTTTCCCCCTATCTTTTCTCTTCTTAGCGCCCATTCCCCTTTTAGCGCCTGTTTGTTACTTTGACACCTACCAGATACCTGGTCCCCCTTTCCACATCACTCCCATCATTTCCTTCCTCATCCTTGTTCTTTCACATCGTCCTCACAACTGATCCCATCCAATGTTCTCTTTGTTCTCTTTGTTCCTTCATACACAACAGTTACTCATTCTGGACTTGTTCTTATTCCATACCTGGACTACTATTGTTTTCCCCTTGTTCTCTATTATCTTTCTTTATTCTCGCACAACTCATATCCCAGTATATAAGCTAGGTAGTTTACACCTGGTCCCTCATCTTGACCTCTTGTCATTGGGACCAGATGAGTAGCTAATTTTGTTTCTCTCTTTACCTTCAATATATCTAACTTGTCATTGGGACTAGTTCCTTTATCTGTTCTTGCTCTCTGCTCGCTGTCTCTGCCATCTCCGTTGTTGTCTCCGCTAATCGACTTCTGCCACTGTCGTCTCTGTATCCAAAGTCTTAGCATCTAGCACTTTAGGACAGATCGAGAGACAATGCAAAAGGTCGGTGTTGGTTTCCGCTGCGGCTTGTGTTTGGGTGGTTTGTATCCAAAACGAACCTGAGCTACATGCCTCTGTAGAGAGTTAAATAAATCTGTAGAGTGAAAAAGACAAAGCAGTACGCAACTAGTTAGTTGAACATGACTTTTTGTACAACTACCAGTAGCGATAGCAAAGCGAGAGTGGTTGGAGTCCATGAAAAGAAACCCAACAGTTCATCAAGTCACTAATTCAGACGGTATTTCTCCAGTCTGAGCCGGCAACAGTTTGTCGCACGGGTTTGGCAAGGATCAGTGAGTAAGGTCTGAGTGTCTGCAGGTAAATTCTGATGAACATCAGTAGATATAACACAGAAAGAAGTAGATACATTCCAGTTGCGCAATGAAAGTAAAGGAAGAAGAGCGAAAAAAAAATAATTCAAATCTTGAGAATGATTGATCACACAGCGGGACATCACTGATACCTCTGGGCAGTCCAAGGGCCATCCATTTCAAGATCACTCAACAGGTGAGCTGAACACAATACGTAGGTCACAGAGTCTTGACTGGCCTTTACAAGGCTACAGAAGATCTACCACAAGCTTACCACAGACCTGACACAGACCTGACACGAACCTGACATGGAAGTTCAAGGTCTGTGGCTATCACGAACATCTGACATGGAAATTTCTCTATGCCCACCTGTGTGATAGGTCAACAATTTAACCTGTGATTCGTATCACATTCTGAGACAACTAAACCCAAGCTTAGGAGATGAAACCTCATCTATGTCTACACTGGCGGAGCTGTGCATGCCTGGGAGTACAAAGGGCTCTATCAGATTTGTGTCACTGTTTCCCGTGTTTTGTATCTGTCTTTGCTGGGATCTTCTTGTTCTCAACCTTAATAGGAGCCATAGAGAAAGGGCAAATACTGGCCCAAGGATTGCGCAACAGATATTGGCAATGATTCTTGTGGATATCTTATGAGAAGCACCTGTTCCAGAGCCAGAGGAAGAAGTGGTGTTTTGACACTGGTAAAATGTGCTGTCTCCTTTCGCAATATATAAGCTGTTCATCTCATCCCGGGACCTTTGAAAATACATCAGTTACCTCATTCAACAGTAGTCGGAAGACACGGATCAGGTCTTCTTTAGGGACTCGCTTCATGCCGGCCGGCAACGACCCGGAAGGCTCTTGGAAGTTGCCCCAAGAACTGCATTCAATCCTGCGGAGATAAATGTTGTGGGTTTTTATAAACATGGGTGGTGGATGTAATGCAGTAGATTCCGGGCTCTGGGTTAGACATTGTATCTAGCTAATGAACACAAGCCAATGACATAGCAAACCCTAGTCAATCTCAAGGCCACACCTGAAGTAATTGGTTCCGACATGTATTTTTTGAACGGTCATGCCCAAACGCGAGTTGTATTGTAGGTCTTATCACACATTGTACCATTGACACATTGGCGACAGATTCAAGTAGAACTCAGGAGTATATGTCAAGAACTAGCCTAAGGTCTGAGGCCTCTCAGGCCACCTCATCTAGGGTCAAGAAGTCAAAGGGAGAAGGTCTTGCATTGTGCAGAACATCTAACACTGTGTACTGGGTGTAGAGACAAAGTGGACAAGCTGGGGAACTATCTACAAGTGTCCATGAGTATATATGACAATGTACAGCATACTGAGTCATGGGAACGAATCCTAATGAGGAATAATGAAAGAACAATGTAGAACATCAAAGAATATCAAGGGAGACAGGTAGAAACTGATGGAACAATCAAGGGATGTCAAGTACAGCAATATCATGATGGGAATTATATGGAATGATGAACCCAAGGTATGGAATGATCTAGAATGGTCTGGAACATCAAGGGAGCCATAATGCGATACTAGGGACATGGAATGAAGTGGAATCAAAGGGAAGTCAAGGAAAATAATCCGGGGACCAAGGAAACAAGAGGAACAGTGGGGCAATTCGTAACAGTATATAGGTGTGAAATGGAAACAGACTACTTATTACTTGTCAGACTCTACAAAATCCCATCCGTCTGTATCATCAGTCTGGCTCACGGCCTTGAACTTATCTTTCCGCCCAGAGGCTGTGTCGTCTAGAAAGAGATTGGCTATCAGGATATGCATGTGTTATGCCCAGGCATACTCATACCGCTTGTATTGTTCCAGAGCCCACACCCTTTGGCCAGACAAGTGGTGATTGAAGGTTCCTCTTCACGCGTGCATTCAACATCAGAAGGCGCATTGATAAGTGAGAATGTGGATGAGGATGTGAGATGAGTTTCAGAGTGGAAAGGTTTGCCTTCATCTGAATCTCTGAGCTCTTCGAGTCTCCCCTCATGAGGGTCGCCTAAAGCAGTGTCAGTGCTTGTTTGGATCCAGGAAACTGGTACATACCCCTTATCAACTCGGGATAGCCGTGATCAAGAGCATATTGTTTCCCATTCGACCTGTATTCCTTTCTGACCAAGTGTTGCCGGACTATCTTATATTCACTAGCTACCCAGCAAGATCCAATCAACATCTGAACATCTAGCTCAGGTACTCCGTATCTTGCCCAACTGTTCTCCGGGATCACATGCCTTCCTTCCGGGTCAGATGCCCAGTGGAATAGTGGCTTGGGAAGTGGATAACGGATACAGTGCATCCCGTTGATGTACACAAGTGGGAGAGGTGATACAAAGAGGTGTGCAGGTCTGTGTTTAGCTGGAGGGGTATGAGAGAAATCACCAACAAGGGAGAATCCTACTTCATCAATGAAATCTAGATGTGGATATCATATCAAGGCAAAGAATCAGAGTGGAAGTGGGCATTTGGTTGAGCACTTACATGTATAACAATCCACATTTGAGTGATGCTGGCTAAGATAGGCAGCACGGAGCTGATTACGTTCCTTCAAGGGAAGGCGCAACGAGAAGTGCAGGTGCAACCGAGCATTGTGAATGTCGTGGAATTGTAATTCAACATGCATGGAGCCTAGTTCAGTTATCAGAAATGAAACAGATGGCCATAAATAAAACATACCTTCTGTGGAGTAGCTAGCATTGATATTGTGACTTCGATTTTCAAAGTGTGACTCGGGGGTTGGAGTGGAAGGGAAGTGGGCAACAATCCCGCAATCATCCTTCGTGACGGCGC